>JAJJWW010000558.1:0-60459 GCA_023531295.1 Papaver armeniacum
AAATGAAAGAATAAGTGAAGGAAGTGACAGAAATGAAGAAATGAATGAAAGAATTGACAAAAATGAATGAGCAAATGAATAGGACGAACCTTTATGGCGTACACCCTAGTTCGCGAATTATATTTCGTAAGAGGAAAATGTAAGACCTAAAGTGCTTCATATAAGGGGGGTATCTCTTAACATGGCTCGGTGGAAGGTTACACCGCTCCCGAAACTCCGGGTCATGCGTATTTGGGGCCCATGAAAGCCTATCAGGAAGAGGTACCTTGGATTCCCAACTATATATGTAGGTTATACCTCGGGGTTGGGCGACCGAGGGTCTCTTTCAAGGAGTCGCGTATGATCAAGGCGCCGAGGTACACGGTTGAGTCAAGAGTGCGGGAGCATGGAACTTCCTTACCACTCTTGACAAGTCTTGGCGCATGCCGCACTCGCCCGAAGAAAACTCCACTTAGGGTGCAGCCTTGTAACCATAAACTCTATAGGTATAAGGGATAAGAGGCCGTGGAAAACAACCGGTTGTTGTTAAGACCGGATGGGAGGAGCTAGCCTTGTATGGCCGATGTACGCCTCCTTGAAGGGGCAATCGGGGAGATGATAAGGGCGGCACCCTCCATTAGGGAGCCGATAAGTGCCAAAGACGCAAATGTCATGAGGCTTTGTTTTCGCAAGGAAACTTAGGCTTGTCATATTTGTGCAATGATCCCGCAGAGGCAATAATACTAACGCGAGGGTAAGACGAGATCAATGGGTCTTTACACGAAAGTGTACGGACGTCCCTGCGATTTCGTCGCAAGACGGCAATGTCATGGGGCTTTATGTTCGCAAAAATATTTAGGCCTCGTCATATTGTCGCAAATGAAACATCCTGCAGAGGCAATAATACTAAGAAAAGATAAGACAAGATCAATGGGTCTTTACATTAAAGTGTAACGACGTCCCGCGATTTTGTCGCAAGACGACAATGTCATGGGGCTTTATGTTCGCAAGGATACTTAGGCCCTGTCATATTGTCGCAATGAGGTGGAAAAATAAGACCTTTAACTAGGAAGGCAAAATAAGACCACACAAGATAGATAAGGCAAGATCAATGGGTTTTCGCATGAAAATGTAGAGACGTCTCGCGATCTTGTCGCAATGACAAATTCAAGCAGAAATATTTACAAGATTATGCTTAATCTTCCATTTGCATACAAATAACGAGAGGCAAGAAAAATGAGGCGGGCGTAAGAGCTTGCGAGGAACAATAAATACGTGAAGAAGAATGCATATATTAACGACAAAATCGAGAAATGAAGAATGGAAGTGATTTAAAGCTACATCAATTTTAACGGCGAAATGAGCTAAGTAACACAAACATTAGCTATATATTGCAGTAGATAAGCATTCTCATCATACAAGCATCATAATCGCATCATGAAAGCATTGCATAAGCATTTCATGGCATAACCATTGCATACACATTTCATAACATAATCATTACATAAGCATTATACTCGCACAAGTATTTTACAAAATTTTTACTGAATTATCCAGAATCTCTCGTGAGAACTATTTATAATCTCTCAAGAGTGTTATTCGAGAATCTCTCGGCGATATTATTTGGAATCTCTCAAGGTATTATTCAGAATTTCGCAGAGAATGAGTCACAATTTCTCAGAATGTGATTAGTTTGCGAAATGTGGTTATTTCGCAAAATTATAAGCAACTTGAAGAGATTATACTATCGCATGAGCACAAAGCATGAGGCAGAGGCAAAATGAGAATGAAGATACAATTCCCTCATCCAACATTTTCTTAAAGATTCTACCTTCAAAGATAAAGAACAGAGGCAATTATGGATAACCAAGAAAAAAATTTATGTTCTTTATCTTTGAAGGTAGAATCACTTCCAAAGAAGATATTCACCAGTGAACAACAAGAATCCTCACCAAAAATGGAATAATAACTTCGCATGAACAGAGGCAATACTTCTTATACTTCAAGAGATAATACTTCTTATTCACTTCACAAAGCTTCGGAACTTCGCGAAAGAATAGAGCATAGCATGAGGCAAAGAACATGGAGCGAGAGTTTCGCATAATGGATTCGCAATACTTCTTATATTTAGAGGATTAAGTACTTCTTATACTTCTCAAAGGATACTTCATACTTCTTATATATTTCGAGGATTGAGTACTTCTTATACTTCTTCAAGGATACTTCATACTTCGCATACTTCAAGAGATAATACTTCTTATTCACTTCACAAAGCTTCGGAACTTCGCAAAAGAATAGAGGCAAGTACGTACTTTTCAAGTCCAGTATTCTTTCGCTCGTTCCTTCAAAGAACAAATATCAAAGATACTACAACAACAGATTTTTCTTAAAGATCGCCCTTCAAGCAATATTCAAGAAAAAAAGAGGTAAGATGTAGGATCGAATATCGCAACAACAACGTATTCGCGATATTGTCATTAGCAACATCACGAAACCGTCGCAGACTAACATCAAAAATAACGTAATGCACGACACCCAGTAAATACGAGAAAAGGTATGAAGAGTTCGCGAGAAGGTAGCAAGAGCCAGTGAAATTATCAAAGAGCTCACGAGAATATGAGCTGTCACCCACTATGTAATATCCTATATAAAGAAGAGAGCAGGAGAGAGAAGGGGGAGGATAATTTTAGTAGGAGAGAGGGAGACTTTTAGGAAGAGAGAGATATTTTTGAGGGAGAAACTTTATTTTCTTTATCATCTTCTTCCCCTAAAACTAGATCTAGAGCTCTAGAAATATCCATTAATGGAGATTGTAAATGTAATACCAATGTAACCTCAACAATCATAGTGAAGAATCGTGGATGTAGATCATATTGATCGAACCACGTAAAAAATCTTATGTGTCTATTTATATTTCTAGCACTTATATTTGAAATTCATATCATTAATAAGATTTAGATCTACAAAATATAGTGAGGGGTGTAGTGTGGGATTTCCTGCAACTACACAAGTATTCAAATCAAATAACACTATTAATTGTGAATCACAAACAATAAAGTATTGAGACAAAACTAATTCATTGAATCAAATAACATGTTGGAAATCAACTTTTATCCCATAACCAATAATATGTTTAGCTACTCATAGCTTTTGAGTTCATCATAATCATAATCAATAAAATAATGAAGAAGATGAAAAATATACGAAAGCAAACCCTAGTCACCGCTCTCCTCCAAAAAGTTCCAAGAATAATATATGTTATATCAAAGTTGTAGAAAACTTTCCCTTTTATAGCTTTTCTCCAACTTCTAAAATTAGGTCTTCATAGCCCAAAGCCCATGTGGTCCACCAAGCCCATGTGTGAAATACCCATATAGAAAATATACCCCAAAAGAGGTCGTCGGAAATCTGGTATTATGGCCGGAAATTGCCGGAAGGGTCGCCGGAAAATAGCTCAGGTGACCGGCAAAGTCCGCCCGGCCACCGGTCAACGATTCAAATCGGCCAGGTCAACTCAGTCAAGTCACCGAGTCAAACCGGGTCAAACACCGAGTCAGATGACTCAACTCAGAAGTCAGACCTGATTCAGGGTCTGAGTGGAAACTGAGTTAGGGTCTGACTGCCAGGCCAAAGCTTGAGCTATTGCGGTCTTGCGCGCAGTGTCGTTAGTCATGCACCATCATTGCTTGCCGCATTGCTTCACCGCTGACCATGATGGCTCGCTTCATCCTTCAAGTCGCGCAATTCCATTCTACCAACACCAGTCTTTTCCATTTTAGGCTCTCAATCACCACCAACTTCACTGCAATTTCAGCTTCATTTCCATGACTCTCACTACACCTGGAATACCCATTCTGCAGCTCCCTGCAATACCAGCTCATTCTCATTCAGTCACTTCCATTTGCAGCAGCACTCCACTCCAGCAACCTAGCCATTCCAGCTGCATCATACCTCCAGCATCTACATCTCTTGCAAACCCAGCTCATTCTCAGCTCACCGTTTTCACTGAAATGACCTAACTCCTTCCGACAAACACACTTCAATTCATTCCCTGTAGAGCAATACACCAAATTCGCATACATCAGCTTCCTGTTTTAACTGAAATCCCGCTCAGTTCAGCTCTCGTAAACACCCATCAATCTCAGAACCCTTTGCATACATTTCAACCACCACCTGCAACAGCTCACGACATTTCCACCTGTAGCTTCAAATCAACTACCATCAGTTGCAAGCCTGTAATTTCACTATTTATCTCTTGTCTCTGCAACATAACACGGCACCACCAGCTCATGCTCATCTGCAATGTCATCATTTCTCACTTGTTTTCTCGATCTCTTGCTTTCAACAATTCCTAGTCTCGGTCCTCGCCAACTGCAGCACCATCTCAAGCTGCACCTGAACTGCACTTGGTACCTGAACCTTCATAAACCATCACTTCCACCTGCCATTACTTGCAACTGCCATTTGCATCTTCAACCACCAACATCATTCTAGCTCAGGCATTGTAAATCTCATTGCTTTGCATCATCCGTAGCTTCTTTGTCTCCATAACACCGCATTAGACTCAAGCCAATAACCATAGCACCTTCTCACAAAGACCGACTCCTCTTCTACAGGCCAACAACAACTCCATCTCTACCAGAGCACTTAAATCCCATCCATGGAAACACACAACACCCTGCGAACTCCGTTCCAGCACTGTTGACTGCAACCATAACACTATTCCTTCATCTTACAGCTCACAGCATCAGACCCATCTTCAGTTGCAGCTCAAAATTAAATCTCATAGACAACAACAACATCACCAGATTCAATTTCTTCTCTTTTTAATCGAAACCCATCTCTCCAATTACGGCATCATTATCTTGAATCAAACCCTAATTTCATTTCAACTCAAATTCATACTCTCAACATCAGCAGGTTCTTCTTCTCAATGACCCAACACCCACAGATCCATCGTTTCAGAGACAACCCCAGTTCAGAAGCTCCGAACCCATCTGATTTCGAGAACCCACTCATATTCAAGTTCCATCTCGCTCTGAATTTCTCCATCTTGTTTACCGAAACAACAACCCTAGCTTTCTTCACTGATTTTACAGCAACGACAACACAAATTGCACTTGTGCTTCTTGTCGAAAGCTAACAGATACCCCATCCTCTCTCAATTTCTCAGCTTCCTAATACTGCCGCTGTCTCTTTCAGGTAGTGATGAAGAGATAAGAAGAAACAATGATGAGAAATGATTTTCTCTGAAATTTAGGTCTTGTGTAGTAATAGGAATTACTCGGGGCACCCCACATGAGTGAATAAAAGAGCCACCACAACATGAACGCCCCTCATCCTCCATTGTGCTCTCGATAGCACATGCATACGAAATGACGCTTTCGCCCTTCTTGCTCAAATAGATTGATTTCTTTTTCTTTTCCTCCGTGTGACTCCAGAGTTCCTAATAACTCAAAAACACTCATAAGAGATGCAATTCCCAAGGAAAATAGCAAAGAAAGCATAAATACTAGATATAATATTAGGTGTTTTACAACACCTATCAGATTCCCCCACACTTAGACTTTGCTAGTCCTCGAGCAAATCAAACAAGACAATTCTAAAATACATACAACTCCGTGTCGTCGAGGCTACGGTTACTCTTAGCATAAATAACAAGCCTTTAAACCCCCTAGGTGTCCCTAGTGGACGAGTTATAGTCTCGTGAGGGTTTACTAGAGATATACCCACAAAACCTACTTTTCCAACTTACTAGTTCTCCGAAATGATAGCATCCAACGCGCTAAGAAGACATAGAAATTCTGCACACTAGTCATAAGAAGTTAGACACATAAATGAACACAATCTCATTCTTAAAAGTTGAGAGAGAAATAACCATCCCTTCTCGAAAAGAAATTCGGGTTCGGAGTGATCGAAAGTCTCGACTCGCCTCACAAGAAAGGGTTTTATGAAATTGCTCTCAATAATAAAATGACTTTTATGGGTCACACATGTGTCCAGGTAGGAATGAAGAGAGAATCCTGCGACACGTTGAATGGTAGGAAGGTAAAAACCCTCCGAAGTATTTTAAAAACCCACATCTTTTATAATTTTTTGAAAACCCATTTTTCTGACGCTCTCTTCGAAAGGAAATCAACCACTTAACGAAGGTGGGAATATGCTTACTTACCTCGTATCCGTTCGGCGTGCAGCTAGCACCACTCTCACAGCATCCATAGAAACGTCTTCGGTCTTCAATCGGTGTCTTCATCTTCGTCTTCGGTCTTCAACTCTTGATAATAACTCTTGAACTTCGTAGAATCTTGACAATGTGATTCTTTCCTCAAATTCTTTGTTGCTTGAAACTTCATTATAGATATTCCTTTTTTCCATTGGCTTTATTGAAAGAATACAAAACTAAAAACGAACTATACAAACCAAAAAAAAAAAAAAAAAAAAAATTATCACTTTTTTTTTTTTTTTTTTTTTTGATGAATAAAAAATAAAAAAAAATACAAAATAAAAACGAAATAAAACAATAAAACTAGTAATGAACCTAAAGAGAAAGTAAAATACAAATAAAATAAAAATATAAGTACAAAGGCCATGGTGTAAGTACTTTACCGCTTGATTCTTCATAACTTATATGTCTTGATATCATAAACTTCTCGAACTCTCATCCTTGATAATTTTCACTCTTGTACAATAGTCTTCAACTTATAAAAATTCTGCCCCTTGTTTTGTTGCTTTACTTGAATCTGAAATCTGCTCAATTCTGTACCGTTGCTTGTAAACCTCGAACTTGTTCAACTTTGCTTCGAATTTGTGATGCTCCTCTTGTTGATGATGATAGTGTTTCTATGGACCTGTTGGTGTAGAGAGAGATAAGGTGGATGGTGCTAACTGCAAACAAGATTACAAGTGGTATGTAAGTTAGCAATTCGATGTCACCAACATGGTTGATAATAATAGCACTCAAGAGATCAAAATAGTGCTTCTATGGTGGGAGGTTGGACAGCTCACCATTCTGCCCTGAATTTACGTACGGTGACACACACTCTAAAAGCACAAGTTTAGACAGGTACAAAGAATTGAAGGTCGGTGCCTCATATTATGTAACATGGGTAGTCTCCACTATTGGGGATCACTACTCTAATACCGAATTCAGTCTGCACCTTATTTGCCACTGGCATGGTTAAATCCAACTTTAACTCTCATGCAATTAAGAAACCCGATCATGTTCTCTGTCATCTCTAAGTTCAGTCACTCTTATGAGATTCTCGATGTAATCTTAGCGACATGTATACTATGTGACTCTAAACTAACTACAAGTTGGAGTTTTCTTATTCACTAGTTTACACAAAAGTTAAAAAATTGCAAAAATTTACAACACAAATGCTTAACCACTCCCCCACACTTAAACTTTACATTTTCCTCAATGTAAATTGAATCGTCCAAAGTAAGTCAAGGTGGGAAATTCAAACAAGAAATCAGGAAAAAAAAAAAAAAAAAAAAAAACAAGACACGAAAAAGCTAAAAGCAAGACAAGAAATACTCATCCTTTGGGTTGCCTCCCAATTAGCGCTTGGTTTAAAGTCGTCAGCCCGACTATTTCCTTGCTTTCTATGACTCCTCCAGAGGGAGTACATCCACAAATTTAACTCCTTCCACCACTTCGGAAGTGAAATTCTCATAATATGGTTTCAACCGGTGCCCATTAACTTTAAGTTCTTTCCCAGCGTAGCTATGCTACGAATTTCCACCGCACCATGAGAAAACACATTAGTAACAATAAAAGGTCCGATCCATCGTGACCTTAATTTACCCGGAAATAAATGCAAGCGAGAATTAAACAAAAGCACTTTTTGCCCAATGCAAAATTGTTTTCTAGAAATCATGTTATCATGAAATGCTTTCGTCTTTTCCTTGTAAATGCGCGAGCTTTCAAATGCGTCATTGTGAAGCTCCTCTAGCTCTTGGAGTTGTAACTTCCTTTGCTTTCCATCCCCATCCATATCCATGTTGCATTGTTTAATAGCCCAAAACGCCTTATGCTCAATTTCAACGGGTAAATGACAAGGTTTACCATACACAAGCCTAAAGGGAGACATCCCGATAGGTGTCTTGTATGCGGTTCTATAAGCCCACAAAGCATCATTAAGTCGCATGCTCCAATCTTTCCTTGTTGGGTTCACCGTCCTCTCGAGAATGGATTTCACCTCCCGGTTAGACACCTCGGCTTGTCCATTTGTTTGGGGATGATAAGGTGTTGCATTCTTGTGCGACACATTGTACTTCGTCAACAAGCTTTGTAAAATCCTGTTTTTGAAGTGAGAACCCCCATCGCTAATTATGGCTCTTGGAATTCCAAACCTTGCAACAATATTAGCTTGCACAAAATCTGAAACCACTTTAGAATCATTAGTTAGGGTGGCCTTAGCTTCCACCCATTTCGAGACATAATCAACCGCAAGTAAGATATAAAAATTCCCATGGGAGTTGACAAAAGGCCCCATAAAATCAATACCCCATACATCAAAAACTTCAATAAATTGAATAAAAGTTTGTGGCATTTGATTTCGGGCACCTAGATTGCGGTTCTTTGGCACCTATCACAAGTTGTACAAAATATATGTGCATCCTTAAACAAAGTTGGCCAATAGAAACCACTTTCAAGTACCTTGTGAGCGGTTCTCTTACTCCCAAAATGTCCTCCGCAAGCATAGGAGTGACAAAAAGATAAGATAGAATTAAATTCAGATTCGGGAACGCACCTTCGTATTACTTGGTCACTACCATGTTTCCATAAGTATGGATCATCATATATGTATTGGTTTCCCAACTTCTTAAGTTTGTCCCTCTCAGCACGAGACAAGTTCTTTGGGATTTGTTTAGACACTAAGTAATTGACAATATCGGCATACCATGGTTCTCCAAAGGCAATTGAGAAAAGTTGCTCATCCGGGAAACTTTCACGCAATGGGATAGCTTCCTTGTCCACAGAAAGACGGCTCAAGTGATCCGCAACGGTGTTCTCAATTCCTTTCTTGTCCTTGATTTCAATATCAAACTCTTGCAAGAGTAAAATCCATCGTATGAGCCTCGGTTTCGCCTCTTTCTTTGTAAGCAAGTATCTAGTGCTGCATGATCAGAAAAGACAACAACTTTTGTACCAATTAGATAAGAGCGAAACTTTTCTAAAGCAAAAACAATGGCTAATAACTCTTTTTCAGTGGTTGTGTAGTTTTGTTGGGCCTCATTTAACGTTCTAAAAGCATAATAAATAGCATGAGGAAGCTTCCCCACACGTTGCCCAAGCACCGCACCAACCGTATAGTCACTTGCATCACGCATAAGCTCAAAAGGCTTGCTCCAATCCGGTGGTTTAATGATAGGGGCTGAAATCAAAAGTTCTTTCAAACGATTGAATGCCGCCATACACTTCTCATCAAAGTTAAAAACCACATCTTTTTGCAATAAGTTACAAAGTTGTAGGATCATAATATCGCAACGGACAAGGTTCGCGAGATTAATGAACGACGGTGTCGCGAGGGAGTCGCAGGAAACTAAAATAAACGACGCGATGAATAACGACAAACAAAAACAACCGAAAGACATGGAACTCGGCGAGGGTTAAGAAGTGTCGCGAGATTGAATAGTTGTACACTGGCGACACTTCGCGAGACATTCCCGAAAATAAAGGATAGCTTAGCTGTCATCCACTATGTATTACCCTATATAAAGGGTCGAGTGAGTCTGTTGTAAAGGGAGAGATCTGTTTAGAATTGTAAGGCAAGTCATTAGGAGAGAGAAAGTTTAAGAGTGTTCTAACTTCTAAGTGTAATTCTATTTTCCGTGTAAACACTTCATGAATTCAATCAATAAATGTTCTTGATCTTACATTTTCTAATGGATTAATTAGGCAAAATCGAGTAAGGGTGTAGTGTGGGAAATCCTCGCTACTACATATGCGCTAGAAACAGGAGAAGTGCAGAGATTGACGTAGAAATTGGAAGGAATTTGGATTAACAGAAAAAGGATTTGGAGAAGATACTCAAGAATTCATTGGAAAAGAAAAATGGCTAGAAGAAGAAATGTACAAGGGCAACCAACGATTGTAAGAAGAAGTGGGAGACTTGCTGGAGAAAGGAGGAATGAAACAGGAGAATCATCAAGGATGAATAGGAGAAATGATGGAGAAGATCAAAATCAGCCACCAATCTCCCCAGTAGCAAACACGGCTGAGGATTATGATAGAGTAAGTGTACATACTTGGAGATCCGATTCTGAAGACGAGAGAGAAGAGGAGCAGCAGTTGGTGGACAATGGACAAGGAGGAGGAGAGCAAGAAATGAATGGAGAAATGAATCTAGGTAACGAAGAAATCGCAGCATTAGAAAGATTGAGACAAACAATACACGAGGAGAGACGGCTAGAGGCAGAGGAACGAGCAAACTTGACAAGACAGAATCATGAATTGAGGATGGAAAATATGAGGTTGCAAAATAGGAGATCTAGAAGTAGCGTGAGATCAAGTTCAAGATCGAATGGAGAAGAAAGAAGGAGAGTTTTACCAACAGAAAGCACCAATGAAGAAACACAAAATCCGAATATAGAGCATGGCGAGAGAAGAGGAGAAATAGAAGATCGTTATATTCCTCACCAAAATCTTCAAAATGAGTGGAATAGGGAAAATCAAAGAAACATGCAACTCCAAGAACCGAATGACAAACCATGAAGGGAGAATAATCTTGCATGGGAGAGAAGAATTGAGAAGAAACCGAGAGATCGAAGATGACATTGAGAGACACTACATTGAACAAGCGCGACTAGCTCGCGAAAGAGAAAGAATGAGAGCAGAAATGGAAAATCAAGAGATGGAAGAAGCAATCCGGCAGAATAACCATGACAACCGCGAGAGAAGGAGGGAACAAAATCGTACCAATAGAAATATTAATGAAGAATATGAGAGGGTGCAGATGATGAGAGCTGAGAGGCCACCAAGAAGAGAGAACAACCGATATAATGGCGTGCGAATTGACGAAAGAAACGAAGAAGAGCGTCGCGAGGAAAGAAGAGGAGAAAATAACGAGCAGGAAGGTCAAAATAGGCACGAGCGAAGAAGGAGAGAAGCAGAGCTAAAAAGACCAGTAGAATCAAATTCCGAGGCAAATGAACAAATCTTAAGAGAACTGGCTGAAATGAGAGGATTATCGAATAGTAGAAGGGAAGGAGGAAGGAGACAAGCTTAGACGAAGTTATTGCGAAGCCGCGAAGAATCCCTTCACGCTAGAAGTACAGATGGGAGGAATACCTCCTAAGTGCAATCTACCTGCATTAACCAACATCTTTGATGGAACAACCTGTGCGATACAACATATCAAGGCTTATATGAGATGTATGTTACAATGGGAGAATCATGATGCCATATTGTGCAAATATTTCGCGTCAAGCTTAATAGGAGAAGCACTAAAGTGGTTTGAAAGTCTACCAAGGAACACAATCACATCATTTAACCATTTACAAGCCACATTCCTGGAGCATACATAAGTAACAACTCTTCACGACCAGGTATTGAAGATGTATTCGGGTTGAAACAAAGGGTTGGCGAGAGCTTAAGGCAGTTGACAATAAGATGGAGAACCATGTGTAGCGAAATGGCAGGACGGGTTGAGGAGAGATATCTCATCCTCTCATTTGTGAATGCTCTCTTCGCGACTAACTTGTTATACATTCAAATTTTTAGAGTCAAAAATACAATCACGATGGCGTAATCGCGAGAATTACAGAAGAATATATCACCTTAGAAGAAAGACATTTAATGAAATGAATTCTTATCCAAATGCGAACACAAACTCGAATGTCTGCGAACGCAAGCTTGTTACCTCAATTCATCAATACAAAGGGCGAGCACTTCGCAAGGACAGCAAGTAAGGAAGGCCGATGAGGGACAATGGAAGATAGTAGCTATGGGAAGCCATGACTGTGGAGGAATTTGAACAAGAAAGGAACTACTATAACCGTAATAAAGAATAATAAGATTCAGAGGCTAGACAATGTGCAAGAAACTTATGGTGGACGAAGGCAATATAACCATGGAGGGCAGAGAAGTCGCAGAATAGTGTGGGAACCAATTAGGATGCCTCCACCGAATGCTAGTGTGGAAAAGATCCGGGAGGCTATACTTGTGATGGAAGAAGTACCAAGACCTTGGAACGCGGGGATGGAACCACCACCAAAGATTTAAGTCATGAGTTTTGTTCTTACCATCGCTTCCATGGACATCAAACAAACGATCAGAAATGTAAAGAGAATTATTCTCAGGATGATTGATCAAGGGAAACTGAATCACTTTCTAAAAGGAGAAGAAAAAGGCCGACATTACCACCACCACTTAAAATGCACGTAATGTGTCGGCGAAAGGAAAGGAAACATTTGTGATAGAAATCGGAACAAAAGCCAAAATTTGAATTGCAACTCTATCGTCCACTCTTATCGCACAATCGAAGATTTTCATGACAACGTGCTCAGAGAGTCTTTGCGAGAGATGCCGATGATAAAGAAATAATGAGTTTGGCGAGAACGACGCAGATTAGAAAAGTGGCAAGCCAAGACTATTTCTTTCTCTCGCAGATGAAGTGCCAAAAGGAAGAGAAACACATGATAGCCCGTTGGTTGTGAAACTAGAGATTAACCCGAAAACCAGTTGATGGAGAAGATGATGAGGCGAAGCTTGCTGGGCGATCAACCTAATCTTAATCGACACCTAAGTTCGGTGAATATTCTCTTCTACCATACTTACAAGACGATGGGAGGAAAAGATGAGGATTTGATCCCCTCTACATACAAGATATATGGCTTTAATGGCACCGCAAACAAACCAAAGGGAGAGGTTCACATGAGAATACCTCTACAAGGATTATCAATCGATATTTTATTCTCGTGTGGTTGACGTGGAATCTCCATACAAATGCGCTGATTGGGAGGCCATGGCTTCATGAAATCTTAGGAGTCGCGTCAACATATCATCAATGTATTAAATTCCCACATCCAAATGGCATTGGTATTATACAGGGGAGATTGGAAGGAGTCGCAACAATGTCATGAAGTAGATGTAGAAAGTCGCGAAGAAAGGAATGCCAAAAGAAAAGGTTGGAAACAACATGTGAGAGATGAGCAGAGAAAGGAAAATTGATGGTGGATGCCATAGAAGTAAGGATCGAACATACCTCGCGAGGTGAGTGCCTAGAGACAGGCGAATATTATGACAATGAAGAAGCAAAAGATATGAGGAGCAAAAGGCATAAGAAGTGAATAATCAACAAAAGCAGGAGGAAAAATAGCAATTGAAGTAATGATATGCGAGAATCTCGCAGTAAGGGTAAAGGAGAATTCGATTAAGAAAGAGATAAAGACACAACAAATGAAATGGAATTTGGCGAATACTTCGCAAACAAATATTAACAAATGATGAAACATGAATGATTGAATGATTGAATGATTTAACAAAGATGAATGAGTAAATGAATGGGACGAACCTTTATGGCGTACACCCTAGTTCGCGAATAACATTTCGTAAGAGGCAAATGTAAGACCTAAAGTGCGTCATATAAGGGGGTATCTCTCGACATGGCTCGGGGGAAGGTTACACCGCTCCCGAAGCCTCGAGTCATGAAAATTTGGGGCCCATGAAAGCCTATCAGGAAGAGGTACCTTGGATTCCCAACTATATATGTAGGTTATACCTCGGTTGGGCGACCGAGGGTCTCTTCTTAGGAGTCGTGTATGCTCAAGGCGCCGAGGTACACGGTTGAGCCAGAGTGCCCGGGATGGATGAACCTACCCCGGCCATTCTTGGCAAGTCTTGGCATATGTTGCACTCGCTCGAAGAAAACTCCACTTAGGTGCGATCTCGTAACCATAAACCATATAGGTATAAGGGATAAGAGGCTGCGAAAACAATGGTTGTTGTTAAGACCGGATGGGAGGAGCTAGTCTTGTATGGCCGATGTTTCGCCTCCTTGAAGGGGCAACCGGGGAGATGATAAGGGCGACGCTCTCCATTAGGGGGTGTCAAACAGACGCAAATGTCATGAGGCTTTGTTTTCGCAAGGAGACTTAGGCTTGTCATATTTGTGCAATGATCCCGCAGAGGCAATAATACTAACGCGAGGGTAAGGCGAGATCAATGGGTCTTTACATGAAAGTGTACGGACGCCCTGCGATTTTCGCCGCACGACGGCAATGTCATGGAGCTTTGTTTTCGCAAGAAGACTTAGGTCTGTCATATTGTCGCAAATAAAACATCCCGCAGAGGCAAAAATACTTGGAAAATGATAAGGCAAGATCAATGGGTCATTACATGCGAGTGTAAAGACGTCCCGCGATTTTGTCGCGATGAAAGGTGGCGGGGAGGACCTCTAATTAGGGAGGTCTAACTCGGAAGACCACACAAAAATGATAAGGCAGGGTCAATGGGCCCTCGCATGAAAATGTAAGGCGGCTGCGACTGTCGCAGAAAAGAAAAATTAAAATCAAATCCCTAATTGGGATAGATTTACTTAATAAAATATTCAATGAGCAACTACGCTCACACAGAGGTATTAACTAAGAAAGGAAAAAGAAATATGGGAATTACTCCATCAAAGAGTTAAATCGTTCACACAAAAAGAAATTCTCGCAAATTACAAAGAGCATTTAACTCTCCACATCATTATATCAAATACAGAGGATGGTTGAGACTTTTCTGCGCCTTTATCAGCTTCGCCCCCTCCAATTGGTTGATTTTCATCAGAAATGTTTTCATTACCTTCGTTCTCACCAGATACTGGATTTTCATCAGGAGTCTTTTTACTTGGATCTTCATCGACAACTTCCTTATCGTGGGAGATCTTCGCCGCTTTCATATTCATAATCACTATCTCGGAGCATCAGAACTTCATCATCACTTACTTCCAAAGGAGCGACGTGAATAGGATCAAGAGACTTCGACAAAGCAAAATGTTATTCACAAGAACTTCCGCCTTTAGAGGGAAATGGCGAAGTAATGCCTTTTGACGATTCTTACTATCAATGTCCTTACAATAAGACATATAATCAAATCTTCGCTCCGCACGGCCGCGAGAACGAGCAAGATGCGAGGAGAGTAGTCCATTTTCCTTGCGAATTTTAGAATAATCAGACTCGAGGGTGGAAATAGTGGAGCGAAGCTTTTCTCGTAGTCCGCATAACAAATACACAAGATCGAGAAAATTCTTATCGAACATTATTGGCATTTTCAGGGTAGTAAAGCATTCATGGAATAAACACATAAATTAAGATAGTCAAATAATTTGACTACCTTCCTTTTGAGAAGAAAGATGTTGAATTAAAGCGCGAAATTATTTCCCAAGCGGTCCATGACATCATCAAATGAATCTCCCACTAAGCCTTTCAGTCGAGATCGCAAATTCTTTTCATTGGAAACAAGTATGGAGTTTTCGTTCGCCAGAGTAGAGTTGGATTTTTCTAAATTGGCACATTGTTCTTGGAATTGCTTCGCTTTTACACTCAACGTTATTCTACCTTGAATAAGTTTATCCCTCTCGCAGTAATTTCTTCAAGTTGGTTTTTCAAAGTATGTTTAACTTGTTCGTGTTCTTCACATAACTTTTGACAAGCATCATATTGCCGCGAATAGTTCGCCACCTTATTCAACAAAGAACGTTTCTCTTGCGAAAGAGTTCGATTCTCATCCGATAAAGTTTGCAACTCCAAATCGATTTAGTCAAAGCATAAGAGAGGCGAGATAAATCATTACTTAACAAGTCTTGCTTTTGCGATAAATCAAAATTCTCTTTTCGACAAGTTATTTATTTGATCACCGCATAAGTATGAAGATTATCTAAGAGATTATATTGCTCCATCCAACCATCTCTCTCAACTCGAACTTCTTCAACAATGGACTCCATCTGATATATCTCCATTATTCGTTTCTGGTTTAATGCTTGGAGGGCGAACAAGAATTTGAGTTGTACAAAAAAAAAAAAAAGGAGGGAGTTGCGAGAGTATACCTTTTAACTCCTCAGTTTTTCTTAAAAGATTGTCACGATCCAGCGAGAGGTTATGAAGTTTCTGATTTTCAAGGTGAAAACTATTGCACTTCGCGGTCATAACTTGGAGATCATCCTTCAACTTATTAATCTCTTGAACCAAAGATGCTTGCGAGACCTTATCGTAACCAAGGTGCTTGCTTAAAATCTCGCAGACGTTGGATTTGACAGATCGCAGAAGTCTTTTTGGCATCATTCACGAGATCCGAAAGAACCTTAAAGGCCACATCTATCCCCTCCAAATTTTCCGCAGTTAGAGGAATTTGCTCAATCAAAGAAGACGGATGATCCTTTGTCAAAGGGGCTCCAGGAGAAGAAGAGGTTTCAGGGAGGGAAGTGATTGGAGAAATAGCAGGGACATTGATAGCAGGAGGAGGTATAAGATCGTTTGTAGTAGGACAGTTATAAGGAGCTTGATCTATGAGGAGTTGAGGCATAGAAATATTGTCGTTGGTAGTAGTACCAGAGGAAGGGGGCACAAAGTTATCTTGCGAAGATTTCGCAGCAGGAGATGAAGGTGTGAATGAAGGAAATGGAACGTCTGGGAGTGACAGTTTGGAGTAGCGAGGCTTTTTGGGAGCATGACCAGTAGTTTTATCATCCTGTGAATGACAAATTAAATAAAAAGCAGAGGCAACAATGTATTGTTGATAAAAAAAAAATAAATGTTTCTAGAATACCTTGTCGCTCGCAGACTGTCTTTTTGAAGCCATAGATTTTACTCGCGAAGTGGACTTTGGTTGTGCGAGGGGTTCTTGTTGCGAAGTAGATTTCGATGGCGAGCCCAAAGAAAGAAGAGGGTCCTTCACGATAAATCTAGTTCTGGGTTGGTTCTTGCTAAAACAACAATGGCAGAAAAAGAACTACAAAGTTAATCATACCAGTGTGATTTCAACAAAGAAAGTTAATCTCAAATCTGATCAACAACAAAATCAGCCAGATATGGCAAAATTAACAAACCTGGACGTCATAGCTAAAGTGGTGAAGAAGACGGTAAGAGACAGCAATAAGCAAACACTTGCAGAACGATGAAGAAGAAGAACACTTGCAGACGATGAAGAAGATGAAAAGGAAAAGGAAAATTCTTCACAGGGGTGCTCCTATAAATAGATGAGAAAAATATCATGACCGGATAACATTAAATGCACCGGTAAAAGAGGTAAATATAGACACGTGTAAACGGTCACTACCTAAATCCAAGGAAGCTTGACGAAAAGAAATTTAGCAGAATTCAAATATACGGCATATTTCCTAATAGGCGAGAAGAGATTGCGAACTCGATTATTCTCTGTAACACATGAGGCAAGAAATGACACTTCGAATATAGGAGCTTCGGAACTTCGCAAAAGAATAGAGGCAAGTACGTACTTTTCAAGTACAGTATTCTTCTGCTCATTCCCTCATCAACAAAAACCAAAGATCACTACAACAACAGATTTTTCCTTAAAGATCGCTCTTCAAGCAATATTCAAGGAAAAAGAGGCAAGATGTAGGATCATAATATCGCAATGCATAGGGCTCAAGCGGGATCAATAAACGCACGGTACCGCGAGGGAGTCGCAGAAACTTAAATAAACGACGCGATGAGAAACGACACACAAAACAATCGAAAGACATGGAACTGGCGAGGGTTAAGAAGTGTCGCGAGATTGAATAGTTGTACACCGCGACACTTCGCGAGACATTCCCGAAAATAAAGGATAGCTTAGCTGTCATCCACTATGTATTACCCTATATAAAGGGTCGAGTGAGTCTGTTGTAAAGGAGAGATCTTTTTAGAATTGTAAGGCAAGTCATTAGGAGAGAGAAAGTTTAAGAGTGTTCTAACTTCTAAGTGTAATTCTATTTTCCTGTGTAAACACTTCATGAATTCAATCAATAAATGTTCTTGATCTTACATTTTCTAATGGATTAATTAGGCAAAATCGAGTAAGGGGTGTAGTGTGGGAAATCCTGCTACTACAAAAGTGGTGATGCTATCTTGGAAAAATCCTTGATGAATCTACGATAGAAACCTACATGACCAAGAAAAGAACGTATCTCCCTCACCGTAGTGGGAGGGGTTAGAGCACGAATAAGGTCTATCTTAGATTTATCGACTTCCAAGCCTTTAGAAGATATTATATGGCCTAAAACTATGCCATGAGTTACCATGAAATGGCACTTCTCCCAATTTAGCACAAGATTTGTTTCAAAATATCGTTCAAGGATTAGAGACAAATTGTTCAAGCAAAGGTCAAATGAATCACCAAAGACACTAAAGTCGTCCATGAACACTTCGATTATGTTTTCAACATATTCTGAAAAGATACTTATCATACACCTTTGAAAAGTAGTTGGAGCATTGCATAAGCCAAAAGGCATCCTTCTATAAGCAAAAGTACCGAAAGGACAAGTGAAAGTAGTTTTCTCTTGGTCCTCTGGCGCTATCACAATCTGATTATGACCTGAATAGCCATCAAGGAAGCAATAGTAAGAGTGTCCAGCTAAACGTTCAAGCATTTGATCAATAAAAGGTAAAGGGAAGTGATCTTTTCTAGTAGTGGCATTCAATTTCCTGTAATCAATACAAACCCTCCAACCGGTTTGCACACGAGTTGGGACAAGTTCGTTCTTATCATTCTCCACCACTGTCACACCTGATTTCTTTGGTACTACTTGTACCGGGCTCACCCACTTTCTATCGGATATGGGGTAGATAACACCCACTTCCAAAAGCTTGAGTATCTCCTTTTCACAACTTCCATCATGGGAGGGTTCAAACGACGTTGCGCTTCCCTTGTAGGCTTTGCATCGTCCTCCAAACGAATTTTGTGCATACAAATGGCAGGGCTTATACCCTTGATATCGGCAATTTCCATCCTATGGACGTCTTGTACTTCCTTATCACCCTTAAAAGTTTGTGCTCTTGTAAATCACTAAGATCGTTAGAAACAATCACCGGTAACTCTTCATTATCACCCAAGTACAAGTACTTTAGGTGGTCGGGAAGAGGTTTCAATACTAAAATTGGAGATTTAACAATTGAAGGTACAAGATTTTCATCACTGCATGGTAAAGAAATAAAAGAGATATTATGAGTTTCCGGGCATCCTTGTAGTGAATTAAGATCACCAAGGGCTTCCTTGACTTCAACCACACTCTACACCATTATCCATGGATGTAGTTAACACGGTTTCCAAAGCATCATCACCATTTAATTCAAATATTTGTTGTGCCAATGTATCCATAACATCAATGGAGAAACAAGAGTGGACATCACTAGGATATCTCATCGTCTCGAAAATGTTGAAACGTATTGTTTCTCCATCAAACTCCATAGTTAGCGTTCCCTTGTCCACATCAATTATGTTTTTCGCCGTTTTCATGAAGGGACGCCCAAGTAGCAATGGGAGAGACGAGTCCGGTGAACCTTCATCCATCTCTAACACGCAAAATTCAGCTGGAAATACAAGTTGATTAACCCGCACAAGAACATCCTCAACAATACCCATTGGGTAGACATTAGAGCGATCGGTTAATTGCAATACAATTTCAGCCTTTTTAAGAGGACCAAGATCAAGTGAATTATACATTGATGCAGGCATAACATTAACGGATGCACCTAAATCCAACATAGCTTTGTTAAATGTTGTGTTACCTATTATGACGGGAATGTCAAAACTACCCGGATCCTTGCACTTAAGTGGGAGTTTGTGTTGTAAGATTGCCGAGGCATTCTCACCCACACTAAGCAATTCATTACCTTTGAGCCTTTGCTTATTGGTACACAAGTCCTTCAACATCTTTACATACTTTGGAACTTGCTTAATAGCATCAATGAGTGGTATGTTCACATAAATCTTCTTTAGAACGTCTAAAATCTCCTTTTCTAGTTCCGCCTTCTTAGAACTTGCAAATCTGCGAGGAAAAGGTAAAGGAGGAACATAAGTAGAAACCGGAGTTTTAGAGTTAGGAATAGGTACCTCAGAAGTTTGGGGAGAATCCTCATTGTTCTCCTCCAAAACAGGTTCCTTTGGTGTTTCCACCTTGCCCGAATCAATAACCTCGGGTTGCACAAGTTGTGTACCACTTCTCAACGTAATAGCATTGACACCCTCTTTTGGGTTAATAGGTTGAGAAGGGAGTTTCCCACTATTTTGTGCCTTCAATTGGTTCAACTCAATAGCCATGGAGCCCATTTGTGTTTGCAACTCCTTAATAGCACTATTAGTCTCTTGTTGACTTTCTTTGAACATGGTGGAAATGCCTTGCATCATTGTTTGAAGCTTTGAATCAATATCAGAACCTTGATCTTGCATTGATTGTTGTGCTTGTGGTTACTGAAATTGTTGTTGTTGCGATTGAAATCCACTCGGACGGTTGAAAGTAGGTTGTTGAATTGCACCTTGCTTGTTGGCATAGCTAAAATTGGGGTGATCTCTCCATCCCGGATTGTAAGTGTTGGAGTAGGGATCATACCGTCTTTGTTGATCTCTCATCTTCATAACATCGAGGAGAATTTGGTATAACCGCGGCTGCAACTTGTTGAATCATTGCTGACATGTTACCCATTTGTTGACGAAGTTCCTCAACCTCGATCACTTCATTCACCCTTCTTATAATCACATCCGAACCACGACTCAAGAATTGTTGTTAGTTCGCTGCCATGTTTTCAATCAACTCTCTAGCTTGTGCCACCGTCTTGTTCACTAGTGCACCACCACCCACAGCGTCAAGAAGATTCCTATCACTTGATTGGAGTCCTTCATAGAAGTATTGGATGATCATAGCGTCACTGAATTGGTGGTGAGGGCAGCTTGCCACTAATCTCTTGTATCGTTCCCAACATTCATATAAGGATTCTCCCACATTTTGCTTCATCCCACAAATCTCCTTGCGAATTTGAGTAACCTTTGATGCAGGAAAATATCTCTCCAAAAAGAGTTTCTTCAGCCCATTCCATGTCGTGACACTTCCGGAAGGTAAATAGTACAACCAATCCTTAGCACTATCCATCAAAGAGAAACGGAAAACTTTCAACATTGCACCATCCGCCTCTACATCCGCTGGAAGCATGGCCATGACAATGGTGTGGAAGTCCATAAGATGTTTGTTTGGGTCTTCATTCACCATGCCATGGAACTTTGGTAATTCTCTAAGCAACCCCGGCTTGATCTCAAAAGTAGAGTCCGTTTGAATACACCCCTGTTGTGTATCAAGCTTATGAGAAGCTAACTCCTTGAGTGAACGATTTGCATCACCCATTGCTTCTTCTTCTTCAACTTGTGGTTCGTCTATGAATGAAACCTCTTGTTCTCCTTCTATTTGTAACTCTCCTTCCACTTCTAACTCTTGATTTTCTGTTGCGTCTTGACTTGGTTGGAGTATTGTGCCTCTTCGAGTAGCTATCCCGCACCTTGGATAATTCCAATCTTTAGAAGCCAGGGATTAGGTACCTGAAAACAATTCTCGCAAACAAGTGAGAAACAAGACAAGAAACAAAAATCAAAGATAAAAGCAGAAATTGTAAAAAGAAACTAAAAACTTAATAACAAGCCGTATACCTCCCCGGCAGCGGCGCCAAAATTTGATCGGTTGTCAATCCGTCAAAAATAATTTCACTTTCTTACTCACTAAATATGAATGAAGTACAAGGTAAGGAAGACTTCGTTTCCACAGAGAGGCAATTGTTGTTATGCAATTTTCAGTTTCTAAGGTAACCAAGGGGGGATGTTTGTTTTATCTAAGAAATAAAAGTAATTGAAAGCAAAGTGAATAATTCGAATAATCAATAAGGAGAAGATATTGGTCACGGGATAGTATCATTCACAAATATGTATTTTTATCAACGATTAGAATTGGTAATTTAATCTTTCATCTACTAATAATCCTAGGATACCTTGATCGCAAGAATACCCCGCTAATTCCCTGATTTCATCACAACCACATTAAAAGATGCATATGTGAATTCTTCCTAGAAAGAAACCTAAAGTGTAAAAGCACAATTAGATTTAACTCCCTAAAAGCAATAAGTTCTAAGGAATAAGACTAATCAATGCAAACGAACGTGTAAAAGCACTAATCCGTTTTAACAAAAGTTATGATTCACTTGCGACTAGTAGGATATATCACTACAAGCACTACCCACAATTATGCTACTTAGAATCAGGGATAAACAACTTTTCGTATTGAAAACCCTAATATAGCTCTAGAGATGAATGCAAATCGGATTGATTCCGGACTCAACCTAACAAGTATTCAAATCATATAACACTATTAATTGTGAATCACAAACAATAAAGTATTGAGACAAAACTAAATCATTGAATCAAATAACATGTTGGAAATCAACTTTTATCCCATAACCAATAATATGTTTAGCTACTCATAGCTTTTGAGTTCATCATAATCATAATCAATAAAATAATGAAGAAGATGAAAAATATACGAAAGCAAACCCTAGTCACCGCTCTCCTCCAAAAAGTTCCAAGAATAGTATATGTTATATCAAAGTTGTAGAAAACTTTCCCCTTTATAGCTTTTCTCCAACTTCTAAAATTAGGTCTTCATAGCCCAAAGCCCATGTGGTCCACCAAGCCCATGTGTGCAAATACCCATATAGAAAATATACCCCAAAAGAGGTCGCCGGAAATCTGGTATTATGGCCGGAAATTGGCCGGAAGGGTCGCCGGAAAATAGCTCAGGTGACCGGCAAAGTCCGCCCGGTCACCGGTCAACGATTCAAATCGGCCAGGTCAACTCAGTCAAGTCACTGAGTCAAACCGGGTCAAACACCGAGTCAGATGACTCAACTCAGAAGTCAGACCTGATTCAGGGTCTGAGTGGAAACTGAGTTAGGGTCTAACTGCCAGGCCAAAGCTTGAGCTATTGCAGTCTTGCACAGGCTGTTAGTCATGCACCATCATTGCGCTGCATTGCTTCACTGCCAGCCATGATGGCTCTGCTTCATCCTTCAAGCTGCTGCAATTCCATTCTACCAACACCAGTCTTTTCCATTTTAGGCTCTCAATCACCACCAACTTCACTGCAATTTCAGCTTCATTTCCATGACTCTCACTACACCTGGAATACCCATTCTGCAGCTCCCTGCAATACCAGCTCATTCTCATTCAGTCACTTCCATTTGCAAAGCAAAGCACTCCACTCCAAAGAACCTAGCCATTCCAAACTGCATCATACCTCCAAAGATCTACATCTCTTGCAAACCCAGCTCATTCTCAGCTCACCATTTTCACTGAAATGACCTAACTCCTTCCGACAAACACACTTCAATTCATTCCCTGTAGAGCAATACACCAAATTCGCATACAACAGCTTCCTGTTTTAACTGAAATCCCGCTCAGTTCAGCTCTCGTAAACACCCATCAATCTCAGAACCCTTTGCATACATTTCAACCACCACCTGCAACAACTCACGACATTTCCACCTGTAGCTTCAAATCAACTACCATCAGTTGCAAGCCTGTAATTTCACTATTCATCTCTTGTCTCTGCAACATAACACGGCACCACCAGCTCATGCTCATCTGCAATGTCATCATTTCTCACTTCTTTCTCTGATCTCTTGCTTTCAACAATTCCTAGTCTCAGTCCCTCGCCAACTGCAGCACCATCTCAAGCTGCACCTGAACTGCACTTGGTACCTGAACCTTCATAAACCATCACTTCCACCTGCCATTACTTGCAACTGCCATTTGCATCTTCAACCACCAACATCATTCTAGCTCAGGCATTGTAAATCTCATTGCTGCATCATCTGTAGCTTCTTTGTCTCCATAACCTGCACACAGACTCAAGCCAATAACCATAGCACCTTCTCGGCAGCACTGACTCCTCTTCTACAGGCCAACAACAACTCAATCTCTACTAGAGCACTTAAATCCCATCCATGGAAACACACAACACCCTGCGAACTCCGTTCCAGCACTGTTGACTGCAACCATAACACTATTCCTTCAGCTTACAGCTCACAACATCATACCCATCTTCAGTTGCAGCTCAAAATTAAATCTTAGAGACAACAGCAACATCACCAGATTCAATTTCTTCTCTTTTTAATCGAAACCCATCTCTCCAATTACGGCATCATTATCTTGAATCAAACCCTAATTTCATTTCAACTCAAATTCATACTCTCAACATCAGCAGGTTCTTCTTCTCAATGACCCAACACCCACAGATCCATCGTTTCAGAGACAACCCCAGTTCAGAAGCTCCGAACCCATCTGATTTCGAGAACCCACTCATATTCAAGTTCCATCTCGCTCTGAATTTCTTCATCTTGTTTACCGAAACAACAACCCTAGCTTTCTTCACTGATTTTACAGCAACAGCAACACAAATTGCACTTGTGCTTCTTGTCGAAAGCTAACAGATACCCCATCCTCTCTCAATTTCTCAGCTTCCTAATACTGCCGCTGTCTCTTTCAGGTAGTGATGAAGAGATAAGAAGAAACAATGATGAGAAATGATTTCTCTAAAATTTAGGTCTTGTGTAGTAATAGGAATTACTCGGGGCACCCCACAGGAGTGAATAAAAGAGCCACCACAGCATGAACGCCCCTCATCCTCCATTGTGCTCTCGATAGCACATGCATACGAAATGACGCTTTCGCCCTTCTTGCTCAAATAGAGTGATTTCTTCTTCTTTTCCTCCGTGTGACTCCAGAGTTCCTAATAACTCAAAAACACTCATAAGAGATGCAATTCCCAAGGAAAATAGCAAAGAAAGCATAAATACTAGATATAATATTAGGTGTTTTACAACACCTATCAAGATGTAACAGTGAGGATAGCCGCTCAACCTGATTCGCCTAAAGAAAAGAAAAACGACCCATATCTGGTGGCAGATGTTATCTTGGGTGGTTATTGCAAACTCATCAATGCCGACAAGTTGGAAGGTGTGACAATTCATTCACGATGGCTCAAGCCCCTTCAATACCTAAAACGTTGTGCTACTTTCCCCTCCAGCGTTCTCCTTTCAATATTTCCTTCAGCAATTTCCCCTTTCATGCGATGTTTGTAACTTCTCTAAAGTGATTGCACTGCTTGCATTCATGAGTAGAGCTTTCAATTTCAATTAAAGAACATCTTCCCTTAAAAAAAATCCTGGACCATCTTAAAGGAAAAATACCAAGTAAACCCAAACCCTCACAGAGTCATTACCCGTCGATTGAAAACCAGAGAAATCAAACCCCCACAAAATGTCTTATTCATAAACTACTGAAGAAAAGAATAATGCAAGAAAGAAGTCATCAAGCAGCGATGCAGACACTTTCCCTAAAGAATCTCTAGCCACGACTTTCACCTGGCGGATTTCTCTATTTCTCTCATAACGTGTTATCCAGCTTGTGGCAGCTCACACTTCTACGCACTCAGGCGGCATGCCACGGAAGCCCTGGATAATTTGCAAGGGAAAATCCAATAAAAAGAAATGGTTCTTCGCAAAAGGGGTTTTGCTAGGTCTCTTCCAAAAGGTTTTATTCATTCAATCAAAGATATGAAAGCAACATAAACGAAGGAATGATACTCGGTGAGACATGGCTTCGGTCACACAAAACAAAACAAAAAAATGAAGTACCAAAAAACATCTACGAGCTATGAAAAGATAGTTTTTCTCTACAGAAGGAAATCGCAAAATGGGACAACCAATTGTCAATGACGAACACCTTGGTCAATGACGCCTCCATTAGAGTTTTTTCAAGCACTTGCCCCAACACCTTTTCCGACAGCAAACATTCCATCCAGAAGCTATCTCAATAGCAGCTTCAGCATCCCATCCAGAAACTGTTTCAGCTTCAACATTCGATCCAGAAACCGTTTCAGCTTCAACATTTCATCTAGAAGCCGTTTCAGCAGCAGCTTCAACATTCCATCCGAAAGACGTTTCAGCAGCAACTTCAACATCCCATCCGAAATCCGCTTCAACAGCAGTTCCAACATACATCCCTACATCTTCTCCAACGACTCCAACATGTGCTTCCACCGCATCACCATATGCCTCGACAACATCCTCAGTGGTCGCTTCGATTTCCTCAACAGCAGTTTCGACACCCACTTCGGAAGCTGTTTCAGTCTCGCAAACCACAGCCTCTTGGGAATGCTCTGGTTCGTCCACCTCAGAATCGAGGATTACGATACCATTATGGACATGGTAATTAAATTGGCTCTCGTCTAGAAGTTTCTTGGACTCGGTCCTTGGCGAATCGTTCAGCCCTGGCACTGGGTTGTGGAGAAGCTTCATCACGTTGATATTCCCGACTTGCTGGGATGCTTCATCACGTCTCCATTTCTCCTACATGTCAATCAAAGCCATGAAAGCCTATGCGCGCACCCGCACGATGCATAGATGGGTGAGGGAAATGCCTTGTATAATCCGGTCGGCTGCATGGAAAAAAGGGTTGATTTGGTAATATCTCCTCATGTGAAGAAAACCTGGGTTCGTCGACTTCAAAAAAAAAAAATCCGAAGAGTCAGAGGTATGACCATCACCGGAAGATCCCATTGTGCCCTACAAAAAAAAATTACATTATGTCTGCATCGGAAATCTACATGATGAAGAACACAAAATAGAGAACTACGAGAAAAGACACGAGACGATACCTGTGAAGAAGATGAGTGCATTTCTATGATGATCTATACGAAAGAAAGAATAATTGGCTCACCTGGACTGCTGATGGAAAGAGGCTTGCCGCTACAGAGGTAAAACCAATGATGCGAAAATAAAAGGGTGAACAACGCCTTTTATATACATTGTATTTTGAAGTTTGAGTAGAAAAATGTTTCTTCTTTCGGGTCATGCACGTCATTCCGTGACTTAGCCAAAGGAGCGCCTTCTTCACCGCTCAAAGAAACGCAATCGCCGACCGCTCCACATCCTAGCAAGTAACGCCATGACTCCAGCACTCCGTGATTAAAGCCGCAATATCTCCACCCATTCTGCGAAAAACGTCGGCTCCATCTTCACTGTTTGGTAGCCAAAGTTCAAAGTATTGTTTCCACCATTCCACGTACATCACCAAAGCGGCGCCATCTTGGCCGTTCAATGCAACAGCATCCACCATTCCACGGACATATCCAAGCCAGAAACACCACGCCCGTGCCAGAAGTCCGCGTCTAAGCCAGCAACGCCATCCACCGTTCCAGGCTAGATAGCAGCGCCACTCGAAGCTATCCGCGCCATTCACCTTCCGTAGCCAGCCAAAGCAGCGCCATCTTAGCCGTTCGAAGCAGCGCCATCTCCACCAGCCAAGGAAGCGCCATCCTGGCCGTTCAAAGCAGCGCCATCTCCATACGTTCCGTGACCTAGCCAACTAGCGTCATTCACCGATTCATAGACCAAATTGCAGTGCCATCTCTGCCAATCAATAGCCAAAGATGCAGCGCTGATGCCAATACCCCATGGCCAAGCCGAATTTATGCAAAACCACCAATACAGGGATCACGAATTCCTCATGCCTTCCGCTAAAGGTTAGTTGAATTTCCTCGGAAATCTCTTCACGTCTTGTCCTTTCGATTTTACTCTTGTCTGTCACCATATCATGCTTACCCCGCAACAACGCCACTGTTACGTGCTAAGCAGGGGACTTAATGTTGATGGTGCTTTTTAGATCAGGGTTGAAATCATAAAACCTTGCATCTGATGTGGCGTCACTCTGTAAGAGAACGGTGCCGTGAGTGCTAACCTCTCCATCGGCATATTTATTGAGTCGTTCAATATACTTACATGAAATTTATCCAGATTGGCGAATGTAGCAACCATCCCAGATGTTCTGTAAATTTCGGCGCCTCGCCTATATTCACTTAATATAAGTTCCTTTGAATGCCTTCTATGCTATGTTCTCCGGATGAACCCTTAATGTTGATATGGCATGACGATATGTGTTCACTCGCAGCAGAGTAGCACGAATTTCCAAGTATCAAGGATAAGGTCTTTGCATAAGGTATTCAATCAGAAAAAAAATGTTGCTCTCGGCAATGAACTTAAAAGAACTCTATGTCAACATATAGAATTCAATCAATGGACCTGACTAACTTGCAGAAGTTAGGGTTTTTGCGCCTCATGCGGTATATCAGACCTTGCTTGTCGAAATTAAACCTAGGAAAACTAGGTAATTAATCCGCCATGGATTAGCAGGTGAAAAGCCTTGCTCAGAATCAGAAAACAGGGAGTCGCGGCAGCAAAGGGAGGCGTGGCCCCTTAGGCCAAATGGTGCCACTTGCCATTGGCCACGCCCCTTCCTAAACCGGACTTATTTCTCTCGACCAATCGTGTCGCCTCAAATTATCCACGCGCACATAAGTTGTGGCTGGGCCCATACTCGCCGGCCCCACTTCCCATCGACCAATCAGGTCGCTCTAAAGCCGCCACACTCTCACCAGAAGTGTAGCCACGCCTTATGTTTGGCCGGCCCCTTTCCTCGGCCAATCAAGTCGCTCCAAACTTGCCACCATACATTAAAGGACAAACTCACCCTGCCGCGCCACCATACTAACTGGCAAGCCAAACGCGCCTTACCACAACAACATATTGATCGGCATGCCAACATGCCACTCTTCCGCGGTAGCATGCCACTTTAGCCTTGGCCACGCCGCCAAACCCTAATTCTTACCACAATGCCAAAACCTAGCCTTGGCTACGCCGCCAAGCCCTAATTATTACCACGACGCCAAAACCTAGCCTTGGCCATGCCTCCAAGCCCTAATTCTTACCACGACGCCAAATCCTAGCCTTGGACACGCCGCCAAGCCCTAATTTTGGCCACGGAGCCAAACCTTAGCTTTGGCCATGCTACAACGCAACTAGCATGCCGCTATGCCATGGCTCCACCAGGCGCTACTATGCCAATGGTGCCACTTCGCTATACAACAAGATGCGGCCATAATCGATGGCCACTCTTCCTCATGAGATGCAATCTCAGCCATCCAAGTTCGCCACTGAACTGACGGACTTGCGGCAAGTCCCAGGAAACCCTCTACGCTAGGCGCCACTATGCTAATGGCGCCACTTTGTTACACAACAAAGATGTGGCCATAATCAATGGCTACCCTTCCTCACAAGATGTAATCTCAGCCATTCAAGTTCGCCACCAAACTGACGGACTTGTGGCAAGTTTTAGGCGGCCGACCAAGGCAAGCCTAATAGCATCACATGTTATTTTCCTATGGAAAAGTCTATTGAATTTGACTTGCCACACATAGCAACCTGCTACACGTTTTCCACGAAAACACTCGAGACATCAAACATGTCACAAACTTGGGGATACTCATCAGGGTATTGGTCTGGCGGTTTACAGTGTGCGGCGTGCAATGCGCCCGTTACAAGAAAGTGTCATGAAGTAGGACAATTAGTGGTGGTGAAAAGTAACGGTGTAAACAATTCACTTCCCTCATCATGGAAGCATAACGTCTGACGGTTACACGAATTCACTTCCCTCATCATGAAAGCATAATGTCTGACGGTTACACATTACTCTATTCTTCCACCACTCAATCGTTTCCACTTCCTACGAGACCAGGGTACGTTTCAATATGACTTGTATCAATAGGCTTCACCTATTTTCACCAAACAACAAGTTTTGGTCGGCAATAATACAGTATCTAGAAATCACCTAGTAGCTTTCCATTCTGCTAACCAGTTCTACTTCCGATACATGTCATAAAAAAAACCACACCTTCAGAATCAACGATTCTGGTCTCAACACTCTCTTCGCTTCCCTCCCTAAGACCAACCCTTCTCCTTCACTTTGCGACCGAAGCAAGCCTGGAACGACCATTTTTTGGTTTAGGCCAGGATTGTACAGATTGATCTCTCCAATCAAAAGTACTCCCGTGCAGTGCATTGGTAACGGTTTAGATTCGTTTCTCACCCACACACCCGAAATTACCAAAATCAGCAGAAACAGTTTTCACCCATAAACAGGGACATACTTGCATCTTTGGTTGATTCAGGCATAACTATAATATCATTCAAATTGGTATACCAAGTCTCCTGAATAACCAATCTCTAATTCATTACAGTGTCTTCATTAAATCGCACTGAAATGAACTTCAAATCTTACGTTAGCCACAATGTGATACGAAGTCCCCAAGTCGCTAACTTTTCTTAATATTGTCCGCGTTCTTCCATTTTCAAAATTATGGTTAAACCATGTGAATACAGACCAACTAGAAATTTAATTTAAAACTCTTTCCCCCCACGATTCATGGCACTCCGCAAATGTCATGAAATCACGGTTTTCAATATGCAGAGGAGATTTGTAGTCAAACACATGTGGGTTTCAGTCAGTTCCTTGTCCCCATAACCAAGACGATTCTAGTCACCATCATCCCAAGTAACCAATTTCCTTGTTGACATACTTGGACCAGATTTTGCCACCGCATCTGTGATGGTCTTCAGTCCCATTACAGATACTTCTTCTCTCGGCTATAGAGCGCATCTCTCTGTTTTCATTTATGGTAAATAGACCATCTTTACACAGAAGTGGTGATGAGACCACTTGCAACACCTGAACCACCCTTCTTTTGATGAATGGTGACGGTTCACATTAAAGGGAGTAACCCTTCCGGTAAAAGATGCCTTTTCACACATGTTGATGGTGGATTTTCAACAAAGGTCAAAACCGTAAAATCATGATACTGCATGTTTTTGATACGGCTTCATGCATGTGACAATTCATATTTTACGAAGCCATGATGAACATGTCTTTCGAAAAGCCTCCACTAGCTGAGCGTTTGATCCCTGGCATTTCATTGTGCCCTCTATGTAGAATAATAGAATTGAGCGGTCCTCCTACATAATTGTTTGTTGAGAAATCTTAACGCCTTCAGGACGTCGGTGATACTCACTGTTCCCTGACTACATGAGAGCGACCCCCCTCTACATAGAAAAACTATTGGGAATTTCTCCGTAAGATTGAGAGCAACAGCGCCTTCAGGACAATGACACTCACTGATTCTGACTATGTAAGGCGACGTGTATAGACTCGGGCGTTCTTGTAAGATTTGAGAACGCCTTTGGGATATTAGCCGTCTCCTGACTATGCACATAGATTAATTCTGCCGTGACATTCACCACTGAATTCCCAGAATGATCTATTATTGCTCCTATTCCATGGTCGAATCCACGGCCTGATCCCATGGAATGGCAATAATAATTTATATTATCATTATTCCAATTTCATGATCGGATTCACTGCTAATCTCATGGAATGGTAATAGATAATTTTATTACTCCGATTTTATGGCCGAATCCATGATCCCATGGAATGGTAATGCATGTTTTATTATTCCGAGTTCATGGTCGAATCCACAGCTGATTGGTCGGTTGTTAGCCGACACAAAAATAAATTACACTTTCTTACTACTCAAAATATATAATGAAGCAAGGGCAAGAAAGGATCGTTCCCACAGAGAGGTCTTGGTTGTCAATATGTTTCGGTTTCTTATGTAAAACACTGGAGGATTTTTATGATTTTTATAAAAGCAAACTAAAATAAAAGCAAATAAAGAAATAAGCAAACAAATCAAATAGAAGAGATATTGGTTAAGGATTCATCTTCATTCATAAACATGCTTTTTAACAATAAGTAGAATTGATATTTTAATCTCAACTTTTATCAAAGGCCCTAGGATACCTTGATCGCAAGTTTATCCCGCAAATCTCCTTTTGTCATCAACAAACACATTAAAAGATGCGAATATGAATTCTATCTTAGAGAATAACCTAACGTGTAAAAGCACTAATCAAGTTTAATTCCCTAGATGCATTAAGTTCTATGAAATCAGGCCAATCAATGCAATTGAAATACATTGTGCAAACAATTTAACAAAGGTCATGGTTCACATATGATTACAAGGATATATCACTATAAGCTATAACCATATTTATGCTACTTGTGTTCAAGGATTATCGCTCGATGATTAACCCTAAACTAGCAATAGATGTGATTACAAGTTCTACCAATTTGCAACTTGACAAAACAAACAATCAATCATGTTGTAATACGTCAATCATACAACTATATTTTCAGAGAATCATGAATGATAAATATGAGACAAAACTAATATATTGAACCCAAAATCATGTTATATGAAATCCAACTATTCCATAACCAATAATAAAATTAGGTACTCATGCTCAAGGAGTTCATAACAAGAAGAAAGAGAAAAGGTTTCATGTTTCTAAACCCTAGAACACAAAATTAGAGGCTAAAGATCCCTTTAGTTCTAAAAGTATTTCCTTTAAATAGCTATCTTGTTTCCAAAATTAGGTCTAATCTTCAAAAGTCCACTAGATAGAAGTCCTCCAAGCCCATGTGTGAGAAAACCCATGTAGAATTCTGCCAAAAAACTGTCGCCGAGAAACTGGTATCATAGGCCGGAATTTGGCCGGAAAAGTCGCCGGCAAACATCTCAGGTGACCGGCAAAGTTCACCCGGTCACCGGTCAACGAGCCAAATCGGTCAGATCAACCGAGTCAATTGACTAACTCAGTTAGATCATGAGTCAGAAGCGAGTCAGTTATTCAGGTGAGCTAACTGGGCTGACTTGGTTGAGTTGCCATGGCATGAGCCATTTGCGCAGGCCAGATTTGTGATGCACAATCATTGTGCATCACCAGTGCTACCACAGTTCCATTCTGTCAAAATCCCTCAGCTATAACTGCACATCTCCTCAATCTTATGTAGCTTCAATTCTTGTCACTACAAACTTATTTTCATGCTGCACACAATTACTTCCAATAGCACCACCAATCCATGTAACTTCACAGCCACTGCTACCATTACCTCCAGACCCATCTTACCAAGTTCTTCATCTAAAGCTCACCATCTCAGACATACCACCATTGCCATGTATGCTCAATCTTGCGTTAACTTGGCGCGTCTGTTGCTTCAATAGCAGCCACAACTCCACCTACAATGAAGCATCTCCACCAGAACCAACAACAACAACTGCCAATTTCAGGTTCATACACAGTTGAACCATCCATCACCAACACTGCCATCAACTCATTACAATTCCAGCTCAATTCAGCTCATAATATCCTGCCGCTGCATAATTCCACCTGGACCCTGTAAACCTATACATTCTAGTCACAGTTCCAGCCAATCATAGCTGAGAACCAACCCCATATTTCTGCCTCATTCTGATTCTTCTTCGGCTTCCACCTGCAACTCCATCCTTGTAATTTATGCTCTCTCCACTGGTCATGTTGAGATGAGAATCGCCACCATATACCGACTCCATTTCTTCCAGCAATTCCAGTTCACCATCTTCATAGCATAACACAATCTATCTCAGCTCAAGCACAGATTCCTTCCTGCAATGTTAACAGCAAACTCCCATCGATCTCAGCCTTCAATTCATGCCAAGCCATTCATTCCATCCTGTAATTTCAGTTCAAATCCCATCTGTAAACTAGAATATCAGTGCCATTACAACCACCACTTGCAACTCAGCTGCTACTTCATATTCCGAACCTGAAGTACCACCTACAATCGCTCCAACTCCAGCTGCACTATCCACCAGGACCTAATCTCCAATTGAAGCAGCTTCACCAGTTATCACTTGCTTACAACCTGCATAACCTCATATACACCCACTGCACCCTTATTCTGCCAATTTGATTCTGCAATCACCCGAGTTCCATTGCCTCATTACAACCATTTTCTTTGTAGTTCAAGCATCACTATTAACACTTCAAACACCAGTGCCATCTCATACCAGCTCACATCTGCAATTTCAACCACTTTGCAGCTTCAGTTCTGTACCACCTAACTCAGCTGCAAGCAGCTGAACCATCTCAGTCACTCCACCAATCATATCACCTGGATCGATCTTCTCTGTAACATCTTGAGCACCAATTTCCTGTAGCAAATTCACCACCAACACCAGCTTGTAATTCTTCTCAATGTCTGAATCTTCTGAATCTTCATCTCCATAAACAATTCACAACCAGGAACCGCAAAAATCCATCAAACCCATATCAGTTCATCAACAGCAAACTCAGAAACCCTTTTTCTTCTTTAACTAACCCCTGAATCTCTCTTCTCCGTCTTTGAATCGAGTCATTCAATTTCTCTTCATTTTCAGGTTCTACAACAAACCCTAACCTGAGCTGCTTCTCATCCCTGAATCAAACTCAATCATCCTCCATAACTCTTTAATCTCGATCATCAGACCCTAATTTCTTCCCTAAATCATCAGGAATTCATTGATTTATTCTTCCCGGTAGCAATTTTTCTCTTTTCTGGATTTCGGGGAAACTGTAATGAAAACGGCCACCAATTCTCGATCTGAGGATTTGTTAAGGAATAACAAATGGGTATATCCACTCAGGTGCAGTCGATAAGGGCCACCCAATCCTCTTTTTGTACTGTCAGTCCTAGGGAACCGACAAGCTTAACCGTTGATTTTGCTCGTAACATTCTTATACAGCGTCGGAATGACCTCGTTCTTTAGCCATTGACTTCATATTTCCGTGCTCTTCACATGATGAGAAGGAATCCAAGATTTGGGCGGGTTCCGCTTCTTTTTGCTCCAAATGACTCCATTGCACCTAATAAACTCAAAAGCACACATAAGGTACATAATTTACACGACAATAGCAAAGAAAGCATAAATACTAGATATAAATCTAGGTGTTTTACGACACCTATCACTGATCCTATGAATTGATAATAAATAACTACTCGTTTTATTGTTCTGTTTCATGAATTATTCTACACTGAATTTCATGAATTAGCAATAAATACTCAAACATCGGGCATCTGGATCATCACTGAGTAAGCCCCACAAAAATGGTGTAAGTGTACTCGACAATGATTCACGACTGAGCACCCGGATGCATGAACGAGCATCCAAAAATATGGACAGATGAGGAATCCTACGCAAAACAGGAGAAAACAACAAATATTAATAAAATAATAAGGAGCGCCCAGGGGCCGGGCCCACCGGCCGGCCGGCCACGCCCTAGCCGTGGCCGGTCCCCATGCTTCTTCCATTATTTTGCCATATTTTGTTATTTTCATGAACTCATGAAAAACTCCATGATTTTAGCAACTTTCCTTGTTTTTGCAAAATTCATGAATTCTCCATAACTTCATGGATTCATGAAAAATAATATTATAAAATAGGGAAAGGTGTGCGGGACCGGGCAACATAGCCGGCCGTCCATGCCCAAGCCGTGGCCGGTCCACACCTCACAATCCCTAGCTTTTTATAATTATTATTCCCTAAATTCATGAAACTCCTCTGTTTCAACAAAAACTCATGGATTCTCCATAACATCACGGATTCATGAAAAATAATATTATAAAATAGGGAAAAGAGTGCGGGACCGGGCAACATAGCCGGCCGGCCATGCCCTAGCCGTGGCCGGTCCCACACCCTGCAATCCCTAGTCTTTTATAATTATTATTTTCCTCAAATTCATGAAACTCCTTGGTTTGAGCAAAAATCATGATTTCTTCATAATTTCTCAAATTTTGGTCAAATCATGAAAATTCAAAAGCCAATATGATCGTATGACCGTCTAGACTCTCACGGAAATTTTGAATGTTAAAATATTCTTATTTTAATATTACAAAGTACTGATCAATTGAGCATACATGCTCATTCCAACAAAAATCAAGAATTTCAGTCAAGATAAACTCTTCTGAAAATTCACAATGTTGCTCGAACGCACATCAAAAAATACTGGAACTCTCAGTACGGAGACACGGACACCATGGTAACAACAGCATGCCTTAATGACTGACCAGAGTCATTCCTAGGGCTTGCAAAAAGCCGGTCCCACATGTTTTCATAATTTTGACCTAATTTGCTCAATTGCTCATATTGGGCCCAAACTCTCTCCAACCAACCTGGGCATTGCTCAAACGGACAACAGCTGGTCCCGTGACCACCAAGAGCCGGTCCGATGCTCTCTTGGTCGGTCCCCCATCTTTCATACTTAGGTTTTGTCTAATGCTGAACCCAGCAATATTTCAATAAATGATGAAACCGACACATAATCATCATTCTTTCACCAACTCTCCAACTGAGAACCCTGGTGCATGCTCACTCGAGCAATTGGGAATCACATGGACGTCCATGGGCTCATGTGATCGGCCCCTCCTTTGCTCATGACCTATTTTCAGCAATTCGCCGACTAATGAGCAATTCATCAAAAATTAGGGTTTTCGAACAAACGCTCAACAAATAATTATTCCGAGCAAGTTCAAACACCAACTGAATTTATGTTGATCCACGGGGATTAACTAGTATAACCGTTGCCACGATGGGAGGGCCGACCGAAAAAGAATCTGAACATGGGGTTCGTCTGCGACTACTTTCGTCCTGTTTAAGAAAAGGTGATACTTTCACCCCGTTTCCGAAAAAGTGATACTTTCGCCCCGTTTCAGAAAAAGTGATACTTTTTCTGAAACGGGGCGAAAGTATCACTTTTTCCGAAACGGAGCAAAAGTATCATTTTTCCCGAAACGGAGCGCAAGTTTCAGTTTTCCTGAAACGGGTTGTGAAAGTATCACTTTTTCAGAAACGGAAAATTAGTCGATCCATAAACCAAAATATGGTTGCATGATGTGTTATGCATCCTTTGTGGTGGTTTGCATAATGGCTATGCATTCAATTTTCGAGAATTGTGCCTAAAATTAAAGTATCATTTTTCTTGAAACGGAGGGAGTACATCGTTTTATTAGTTGCAACGGAAAATTAGTTGATGCATAAACCAAAATTTTGCTACATAAAGTATTATGTATCTTTTGTGGTAGTTTGCATAATGGATATACATTTAATTTTCTAAAATTGTGCCTAAAATGATAAATACCTCCAAATTTTTCGTAAAAACTCTAAATTTGATATTGTTGTTTGTACTTGTTGCGTAGAGTTTTTTATAACCTTTCCAACGAGATAAATTTTGTAAAATTCCAAGGCACGGATTTTTAGATATGTTATATTAAAGTTTGCTTTCCAATTATACCACTGAAAAGATAGGATACAAAAAAAGTTATAGTAATTGGACTAAAAGGGAGGGACATTTTTGGTTTTTCGGCCCTAACCATTCTCAATCTTTTTGTGGTAATTGATCACTTAGATTTACAAAAAAGTGGCCATATAAAGGTCCTCCCTCGCTTCGCTCGGTCGGCCCAATTATAATATCTGGTAATCTACCAATATTTTTATATTTTATTGGGTTGCGTCACCAATAAATATTTCGTCGAATTGAGCAACTTTGCTCAGTCGCTCAAATATTGATTCAGCTATCAATATTTAATAAATTGTTAGTAATTTGTCGAATTGAGCAACACTTGCTCAATTGCACGTCAAATTATCAACATTGTTAATTTGTCGAATTGGGCAATACTTGCTCAATTGCACGTCAAATTCTCAATATTCAGTAATTCGTCGGATTAAGCAATACTTGCTCATTTGCTCGAATATTGATCCAACTATCAATATTCAGTAATTTATCAGTATTTCGTCAAATCGAGCAATACTTGCTCAGTTGCTCGAATAATCCACATATATTCAATAACAACTCGTTGAATTTACAATATTTGCTCAGACGAGCAACATTAACATTCATGAATCGCTGAGAATTTGTCAAACATGCTCGATTCAACAAAACCTAGACTCATTGTCTAATCAGTCAACAACTGACAAACTAAATATACGTCTGTCAAGCAGACTCCACGATTCGTGAGACATCAATCACGTCAAATTGGGGGATAACAACTAGGGTTTTGGTCTGGCGGCCTACAGCACGTGGATTTCATCCACGACGAGAAATGTGCGTAAGTTGTGTACACGGCTGAAGGAGTTAGCAAAGTAGTGGGTGCACGATCCGTCAAGTCTCCACACGACATGGAACTGACTTTACCACGATCTTGCACTTGCCCACTCTTCCACTCATGAAACCGTCACACTTACAGGGATCAAGTTGTTCACAACTCTGACAATATAAATAAGTCTTTAAATCCATGATTGAGGTCAATGAATGATCACTAGATATCAGCAATCATCCACACAGAATTTCTCGAGTAAATACTCTCAAGAATTCATCAATCTATCAGAACTTATTCGAACTTAACAGTTCACCAATTATTGCAGAAACCTTCAACACATCCACAATCCTTGATCATCATTGATTCCACACAATTCTCAGCTTCCCTCCTACAGATCAACCCATCTCCCTATTTGCGGCCGAATTGACTCTGGAACGGCCATTGACTTGGTTTAGGCCGGAGTCCTACAGATTGATCTCTCGAATCTAAGCACTCCCTTTGCAGTGCATCTGTGTGAGGTTGAGCAGTTTGCTCAGTTCGAGGAGTCTCGACGACACCCTCGTCTCTTCATTTCCCTAAAAAACCAGCGAACCGTTTTTCCCCATCCACAACATAGTTGAATGCATGACTCAAAACTGATTGCGTTCATGTTACAAATGAACTGACACATTAAATAGGCACCTTTTGCTCAAGTGATCATTTGAAAAATCCAAAAAGTGTAAATCCTGTATCTACTTCATACCAAATCTTATGTTTCAAAGTTATTCCAACTCACTGTTCACATGGCAGTTATCGTGATCAGCCACTTGAAACGGAAACAGTTCGTAGGATACTAATAAACTTACCAACATATTGTCCTACTTTTTCACACAACAACATAGGAGGTGCATGTCATATTATCCAAACTCATATTGTGACAACAACATATACATGCATGATATCAGAAAATTAGGGAGACAAAGTATATTTGCGAGAAAATCATGCGAACACAAAAGTTTTCCAGGGGATCCTTGCATGTCATGGTCAACAACCAAACCAAATTAACTAACATGAAATACGCGAGAAAACCGAAAATATGGATAACAGAATTGTCTTTAAGATTGTTGGAAATAATATGCGGTTTTGGTTTCTTGGAAATCATGTTACTGCAACAAACAAAATACTAACAAGAAGAGATTTAGAAAGACTTATCGGATTGGTTGATCGAGGCGAGGTAATCCTCTTTCCTTAAAGACAATTTATCCCCGCATACGGTGCTCACGGTTCTACGGATGTCGCCTTCCAAGATACAATGATCACGCCTTATAGTAAGTGCACTACAATACCATTAGGCCAATGAATGTTGACAATTATTGTGCTCTTAAGTGACTCTGACTCTTGACTTCAAAAACTTGTTTTTGTTCTCTTCTAACTTGTATGAACTCCAAAACTAAGAGATGGTTTATATAGAGTCAATGGTGACTCTACAAGGTGTCTTTTCATCCATAGGTGACTCACCATGTCTAATGGTGACTCTCTATAACACTTGTGCACTAAGTGTCTTATGGTGAAAAGGCATGACCTTTAAACACACCTTTTGAAATTAAAACTTCCAAAACCAATTTTTCACTCACATAATAATTTTTCACTTAAAATTCCAACAGCAGATTGGGCTGGTGACCGTTTTGATCGACGATCTACCAGTGGATATTGTGTTTTCTTGGGTCCTAAAATCATCTCATGGAGCTCTCGTAAACAAAAAACGGTCTCAAGATCAAGCACAGAAGCTGAATACCGTGGCCTAGCCATTGCTACTGCTGAACTAATATAGGTGGAGTCTCTCTTAAAATAGTTGTGTGTTTCAATTTGCAAACCACCAGTTCTTTGGTATGACAACCTTGGCGTAACGTACTTAACAATGAATCTAGTGTTTCATGGAAGAAAAAAGCACATTGAAATCGATTATCACTTTGTTCGTGAAAGAGTTCAACAAGGTTTACTTCAGGTTCGATTTGTCTCTTCTCGTGATCAAGTTGCAGATGTTTTTACCAAAATTCTAAGTAAAGATAGGTTTTCGAACCTGCGATCTTTGTTGACTGTCTACGACAACCCACTTCGATCGAGGGGGAATGTCCGAGATATGCGCGATTAGAACTTACTAGAAGATATTCAATGTCAAATATATGTTGTATCCTAGGAGCATGATTTGGGTTAGTTTCCTTTTATGTATTTTGTAAAATTATTTTTGTATTTACTCCTGATGATATCACGGCTATGATTATGTAATCAACTCATATAAATAGATGTCTTTGTTTTGGGTTTTCTCATCCATTGAGAAACCTTGAAATTCTTCTATTCTCACTGAAGGATAGTAGTGTAATACTTCATCGTTGGTTGAAAACAATGAAAAGAGTTATTTTTGCTTTCTCAATTTGGCCTAGTTTTATGCTAAAATGAAAAAGTGATAGTACCTCTTTTCTAGAAATGGAGGAAGTATGTAATAGGCGTTTCAGTTCAATCCGAAAAATACATGAAAATGATACGCGAAATATTCGGCTTGAGACTCGCTTCGAAATCGAGTCCCTTTCCAAGCTGAATCTCAGATGGTATTCGGCACCTTAACTCGGTTTGATAACCATCTTCATGGTACCGAGCTCAGTAACTCGGTTTGATAACCATCTTCATGGTACCGAGCTCAGTCTAAGAATGGTCAATTCTGCTATCACTCTTAGTCTCAAATATAGTGCAACCGCAATTAGGCTAGATCTCGGACATGACCTGCGATGAAGCTCAGTCTCAGAAGTAGTTTGATACGAAAATCTATCAGAAATAGAACCCAAGTGAATTAATTTTTTTGTCCGGTAAATTAGGTTTTTTGCCCACACGAGCAAACCATCTTCTAAAGCTAAATATAGTACTACAAAAAACCTCTCCGGAAGAATACTCCATATAGGAATAAACTCCGTATAAGAATAAAACAATAAATGTGTAGTGACCCGCCCCTCCACCGATATTGTCCCCATTTAGCCACTGGGGTTATCCGGCAGTGTGGGGTCCGACAGTGTGGGGTTTTCAACGGGCATCGCTGCGATAATCCAGCAGCAACTTCCCGGAGGTCACCCATCCCTGGACTGCTCCCGCCCGAGCACGCTTAACTGCAGAGTTTTCTGCCAACTCTGGAACCAATTGTGCTGAAAAGGCCTCGGTATTAGGAAATGACAAATCATTACCTATATTCCATTCGGCCAACCACTGCCGAATATCGGGGTATTACAAAATGACATTATAGTATAAATAATATAGGTTTTTTCATACATCAAAGTTTAAGAGGAAGACATTCTTGTAACCATTTTATAAGATCATCTAGCTTCAAAGTGGATTCTTTGCTTTTTTGTGCACAACTTAATACACATCTTTCGCTCATATGAGTTTATTTGTCAATTTTCGGTGTCAAAGTTGAATTTTCGGTGTCAAATTTGCTTTTTTGTGCACAACTCAAGTGCATATATATAAAATTTTATTTTTATTTATTCAAGGTAGACCTCCATATAAAAATAACTCCCTATAAGAATATTTTTTTATTGTCCCTAGGATATTCTTATACAAAGGTTTTCCTGTATATAAATTTAGCTTGTGCGGGACAGGCACACACCATTGTGGATATAAGTCAATCTAGAATGACAGATACGAAGGGAAAAAATGTAAAAAGCAAAACAAAAGAATTCTCTCCTCAATTTGTTACTCATTCGGTCCCTATCACCACACACAAATACAGGCACAACCTAACTGTAAGAAAGAGAGAATGGTATGTGTAATCATTTTAATTTAGTTATTTTATATTTTTGGATACCATTTCACTGAAATGAAATGCACCCTCAACTAACAGGAAGAGTTCACTTAGCCCTATTTCTTTTTTCCAAGTACAAGCGACTTTATGATGGCATCATTCATCCCGTCAGCATAAGGGAACAAGTGTCCCGCACCTTTCAATTCGTGATACTGAATCCATGGGAGCTTTCCTACAATGTAGCGTTGCAGAGTAACAGGCACTAACAAATCTTCATCTCCATGCCACAAGTGGACTGCACCTTCATTGTCGGCAAACGGATTTTCAAGATCCATTGGATCAAATTCCCATTTTCCAAAACCAACATTAAGGTCACGGTGAAGTGATTCGAACTCACCTTGCTGCCTTATTTGTGCCTGAGGATGCAAGAGAGCGATTACTTGCAAGCAAATAGAGTGACGTGCTAATGCTACAGTTCCTAATAGTTAAAATTATAGCCTGATATTCTAGGAGCCTACTGAAGGATACACAATTCCAATTTGGCATTTCATCAACCTAGTTGGCTGGGCTTTAGAGCAGAAACAAATCATTACAAGGTTTTGAGGGAAGCACATACCTTATCTACCGGAGGAATCTTGGGAAGGAGCTCTAGATCTTGAGCAGAAAAAATTCCAGGGGCTTTGGATGCCACACTCGAAGCAGGAAACAATTTCTGAGTGTTCCACCAGTAGGTGAGGAATGGGGCGTAATGAGCCACTCGAAGAGTCCATTGGTCTTGCAGAAACTGCTTTTGATACGCTTCTTTAGACACATCGGCAGGAAACCCAGGCCACCAGTAATTGATAACTGGAGCGACTAGTGTTGCTCCTGCTAACCTGCAAGTACTCCAGGGTTCTCACCTGAGAAAGATTCAAACTAGACAGACACTATTAACAGAAGATATCCAGATGTAGGTACAGAACAGTATAGCAACTTGTGAATCTAACTTTGTCCCTGCAACTTACTACTCTTTTGCACAAAAAACAGACCAGAAATGTTTGATTCATGAGTTTTACTAAGTTATCAGAAATCTTATACGGAGTATTCTACTAGTTATACTATCGTATCATTATATCTTCCCAGTTCAAGTACACTGTTCTACTTCTAAATATCAAGCTTCATACACTAACAGTTAAGTTTACAAAATTAACTGGTGAACTATACCGGTGAGGGATGTATTTGAGGCAGCCCCATGTCGCCTGACCTCCCATGGAAAATCCAAGTACATAGAATTTGTTCCCTAGACTCAACTGATCAGCAAGCTCTTCTACATCTAATGCAATACCCTTCTCAGTTCGTTTTGGATTTGGATCACTCTCTCCATACCCAGGTCTGTCAAATGACACCATATATATCCCGAGTTCTTCAGCAAGTTCCTACAATTACCAATCGAACTAATAAATCAACCTCCCAGAAATCTAAAAACAAAAACTACAATAGGAAACCGGAAGAACAGAAAAGTACTGGAGATAGGGGTATGGTATTAAGTCTGTACGAATCGAACCCATGAATGTAAGCAATCTTATATCTGGCTTCATCCTTTGGAACTCCATGTTCTTTGTAGGCTAAATGTCTTCCATCACTGAGCTTTACTCTAGATGCTGTAATAGGTGGTCCATTTGAAGAACCACAAATCTTTGGCGGGGGAGGTTGAATTGCTCGATAAGCATATCCAACAAAACCCATCAACAAACCCAGTGATATTGTCGTAGACATTCCTGAAGAAATTCCCCTTAGAAATCAATAATACCATACTAGAATAGATGAAAAAGTAGTTCAGTTACTCAAAAAAAGAGGAAAAATTTTCTGATTACTACAAAATACAACCAAACTCAGTCACATTAATGAATTACTACCCGAAGTAGTATGAACAAGTTCAAATTAGAATTGGGAAATTGACATTTACCTAAAAATGGACCAACGAAACCCAGAAGAGAGAAAAAGGAAAACGCACCTTATGGAAGGCTAAAACAGTGTTCTGCTTCGATTGTACGAGTAGTGAAGGTGGAAACTTGCTGCTGATGGGTTATATTCAGTCGTCTTGTATTCTTCTCTTATAGCAGTGGTTGCGGAAAGACACCCTACAAAATTTTATATACTCCGTATTTATATGGAACCCCAAAAAAAATTCCACGAAAGGTTGATTCTCTTTTAGTAGGATTTTTAAAATTTGTTCTTTTGGATAATGATAAAAAACGATAACAATTTATTTAAAAATTAAAAATTTTTAAAATGATTTGGAGGTCATTAATAATAAGACCTTCTCCAAATTCATAAAAAATTTTCTATGAATTTGTTGGAGATGAATTTAATGTTTAGTCTAAAATCCTATGTGGGAAAAAAATAAAAGCATCTATTGGAGATTTTTTTAACTATTGTTTGTGTTTTTTTTTCTCTCCTTCTTCTTATGTGGTATGCCGTGTTGAAGCGCCTCGATACTAAGGGCAACTCCAACGGGACACTACAAATAAAATTATTTGTGGTTCCCGCTGGATGGCTAAACTGAGTTTTGTGAAGTGGAAGGAGGGTATATCGATGCATATTCAGCCGAGCGTACCATATAGGCTGGTCGTCCCAGTACACCAACGGTTACTATTTCACTAACCCCTAACGGCTATATTTTGTTGATGAACCTATATAAAGACGCTCATTCGTTTTAAATACACTCAATTACATTTCATTCTATTCACAAAAAAAATATCTCTTTTGTTCATTCGTTTCCCAATTGTTAGCAGAAACATTTTCCCAACAACAAGAAACGTTTATGCAGCAGCTGGATCAAATGGATGCAGATTCAGACGATGAGAGATCCAAAACCAACGACATGCTACAATCATACACCGGGCAAGTTCCACGAGATCCAGAACCAGGAGATGTATTGTTCAGAAGATATACGCTGAGATTTCGAGAGGAAGGTCATGAACAAAGGATACATGATTATTTTCTTATTAAAAGTGTCTACTCTGATCAAGATTTTCAACGCCACTACAGGATGCCACAACACTTGGTTATGCGGATTATTGGAGATCTTTGTCGGGTAAACCCTAAATTCAACTATCAACTTGATGCATGAAACATACGAGGGAATAATCCTGAACAAAAGGTAACCAAGACCTAAGGATTCTGGGTTATGGTTTGCCTGCGGATGCCCGTGATGAGTACATTCGTATGGGCAAAACAACAGCATACGATTATCTAAAAATGTTTTTCGAAAATATAGTCAACCATTTTGGTCCACGTTTTTTACAGCAACCCACGCAAAGATGATGTCAATCGACTACCAGCTGAGAATGCGGAGAGAGGCTTTCCCGGAATGCTAGGTAGCCTTGATTGTATGCATTAGGTGTGGCATGGATGTCCGTATGCTTGGCAAGGTCATTATAAGGGACACTACACAAAACCAAGTGTGGTTTTGGAAGTGGCAACTTCTTATAATTTTTGGATATGGAAGGTTTTCTCGGCCTTCCGGGTTGCAACAACGACATCAATATCTTGCACAAATCACCATTATTCGAAGAATTGAAGTATGGAAATGCTCCATCTTCTAATTTCACCATCACACAACTATAACATGGGGTATTTTTGGGGGGTCGAAATTTATCCAGCGTGGTCAACTTTAGTTCAAGCTTAAGATGAGATACCTATAAACGGGGAATTTGTCTGTGCTAAAAGGTTATTTAACAGAAAACAGATGGCGTGTAGGAAGGATGTGGAACGTGCATTTAGAATTTTGAAAAGAAAGCTCCATATAATTTTTGGACCATATCATTCGTTTAAACCAATAAAAATGAATAGAATTATGCTCATCTGCATCATTTTGCACAATATGGTAAGCGAAGAAACTCGACGGGATAAAAGTTGGGTTCATTATCCATATAAAGATTTAAGGAAGGAAGTACAACCCGCCTGGGGTGTGCCTACAAGAGAGTATAGAATGGTAGAAGAGAGAATTCAAAATAGAGGTTTACATTTAAGACTAAGGGAGGATCTCTCTGGCACTTGTGGGATGATTTTGGAAGAAGAAATCCTGACAGGATTTAACCTCGCATGATTTGGTTTGTTTTTTTAGTGTAATTTGATTTGTGTACTTTGTTTTCAGTAATTTGATTCGCGTACTTTGATTTTGGTAATTTGATTCCTGTACTTTGATTTGAAGCTGCAACTTAGGATTAGATTTAATTTAAAACTAAAAGGATTACATTAATAATTTAAACTAACAACTAAGTCGATAATTTGAACTAAGCAAGTGTAATGGCATTATTGATATCCTCCTCTAAGAGTCTTCTTACCAGAAGAATCATCATCAACTGATGGCCGTTGATGGTCCTTCTGTGCTTGAATTGCATTAAATTCATGTTGCCAGCACCGCAATTGTGCCCAATTCATCTTGGAAGTGTACATTCCCAATATTCCTCGTACATGTGCATTAAAAATATTATTTTCAACTGCCTTACGACCTTTCTTCATTTCTGATGACATTTTCTTACGTTGAACTAATTTAACCATATCATTCTTTCCTTGTTTTTCAAAATAATCTTGAAGGTTGAAATCAGCAGAAGTTGTTGATTGTGAAGCATCTTGAGCTGCCTTTCTGAGCTTTTTTGCTTTTTTTCACACCCACTCCATCCCATACATTAACATTAAGATTAGAATTGCCATGTACTGATGCACCAGTGTTGGGTTGAGGGTATGAGTTTGTTTCTGATGAAGAATAAGGAGAACCTTGAAAAGACGAGGGTACCCAAATATACCACAATCTTAAACTTTTTCACCTATAAGTCCTCTTACCGAAAGTGATTGTCTATGGACTGAGTCGAGACAATACAACGAATCGGTATTCACACTTTGTGTGATCGTCTATGGATACAAGATCGAGACAATACAACAATCAAAGTGTGATTACTTGATAATAGGTTCGGACTTAACCAAACTCTATAGGATCAGAATCAAGTAATACGGAGTTAAAGTTTGTGTAATTTACTTAAAATTATAATAACAACAATTATAATTACGGAAAACAAAAGTAAATGACAAGGCAAGATTTTATTAACGAGGAAACCGAAAATGTAGAAAAACCCCGGGACCTAGTCCAGAATTGAATATTCTCAGAATTAAGCCGTTATACAAAATCAAACCAACTTCGTATAGTTGAGACCAAGCAACTAAACCTATAGTTCACCTAGTTTCTTCAGTATCCTTGCGCTTCCCTTGGTTCGTATTTCAAACAGTAAAGGAACAACAAATCTGTTCGGTAACAACTCTATTCAATCTCAGTGATATGAGTTAGACAAAGGCAATCTGTTTAATCCAATAAACTCCTTTGTCGGGTTTAGATCTATCTATCCAACAACTACCAAAGTAGCAGAGTTTAGATTTTGCAATCAAAAATAGGATCTATCAAGACACTATATAATGATGCCGATCTACGCAGCTAATCAGTCAAATTTATCAAAGATAAACCGATTATAGTTGGATCCCAGCCGATCAATTTTTGTGCACACCAAAGATTATGAACCCAATAAGAAGTCTTCTTTGTCTTCAAATCTTCTTTAATCTTTAATAAACACCTGCACACCACAACTTGAATCTCTTGTGATCAATCACGCACAGAACGGAGTCTGTTAACAATGGATTATCACAAGACGTCTTTAGATCTACAAAAAGTTTTAAATATCCCGTCGACACTTCGATCTAGTTTGAGTGGATCTTATATCATAAGAGGAGATTCTCAAGAATAAATAAACTAGGTGCAATCAAAGTTCAACAACCGTTAGTCAACCAAATCAAATCGAAAACTAATAATACTGCAATTATCTAGTTTCCCACCAACGATACTCGTAGAGCTTCTTGATCCCACAGAAGTCTTTAAATGAGCGGTCGTAAGAGATTTCGCCTAATTAGGGTACTTTCCTCTCTGAATAGATGGCTCCACCAGTATCAACACAACAAGGTAGTTTTGCTGGCTCTTAGGATGGTTTACACGAAATGCAAACTTGGGTATTTATAGACCAAGGAAGTTTGGACACCAAGGAATTTCCAAAACCGAAATATTCTTAAGATATGCAATATATTTACAAATCGGTTTTCATAATTCCTGGAAATGCTCCGTCCAAAATTAACCGAAATCTCACTAGAAAATCTCCAATTAGTAAATGCACATTACCAATTTTATTTTCCAGAGATATGCGTTTTAATTGTTGGTAATTAAAAGCATATAAAACTAACAACCTTAATTAAAATATTCTCAACTTATTTCGGTCCGGGATCTCCTTTAGTTATTACGGAATATCTTTGAACAATAAAAGATAAGAGTTACAAAACATGTTCAAAGTATGTCGACATCTTATTCTTTGTAAATCCTTTTTCATATTTACAATCTTGGAACCGATTATACCACACTTCCAAACAAGTTAGAACTGGTTCATCTGATTTCCAAGAACTATGGGATTGATCAAATATCAATACACTAATCATGGGTTTACGGTTCTACCAAGCACAAGGATCGGTTTTACCTTAATATGGTTACTGGGACCGGTGACATCAGTTACCAGGATCGGTTACATTAATTACCATGACCGGTTACCATATTCTCATGGTAATACTTGTGATCGGTTACACTAGTCACTAGGATCGGTTACACCAATTACCAGGACCGGTTACACCAATTACAAGGATCGATTACAACTCTTTTGTGATCGTTCATACCAATTACCAGGATCGGTTACACCAATTACACATATCGATCATACCATCTAAGGTGATTACTTAGGATCGGTTACACTAATAAAAGTCATACCAATACATAAGTCAGGCATTGTGACTAGTTTTACCAAGATACATAACAAGTTATGATCGGTTTTACTAACTCACACATATTGGTAATCCAAAGATATGCAATGAGTAACAATACCAATAAGCCTAGCGATTTCCCTTTCGATTAATAAAAACAAGTTCATGAATGTACTTCCTTTAAACAAATGTAAACATTGTTTCCTAGGATGAAATCTTCACCTTTACCCATACACATAATCACAATAGCATTCAAACGATTATGTCGATGTCTTATATACGAAGTTTAAAAGATAGTCATTATACTTCATATTCTAATTCCTTAATACTATGTCTACTAGAGTATATCATTTACAGCTTCGCAGTTAAGATTTCTGAAAAGGCGAGGGTACCCAAATATACCTCAAGCTAAAACTTTTCCTACCTATAAATCCTTTCTCCGAAAGTGATTGTCTATGGACTGAGTCAAGATAATGCAACTAATCGGTTCACACTTCGTGTGATTGTCTATGGATACGAGATCGAGAAAATACAACAACGAATTATGTTTACTTGATACAAAGGTTCGGACTTAACCAAACACAATAGGATTGCTTATCAAGTAAATAGGAATTAACGTTTGTGTGATTTACTTTAATTATAATAAAACAATTATAATGCAAAAAATAAAAGTAAATGACACAACAAGATTTTGTTAACGAGGAAACCGCAAATGCAGAAACACCCCGGGACCTTGTCCAGAATTGAATACTCTCAGGATTAAGCCGCTACACAAAATTACACCTAACTTCGTATAGTTGAGACCAAGTAACTAACCCTATAGTTCACATAGTTCTATCTGTATTCCCACGCCTCCAACTTGTGAATAAGCCACGTACTTGGAACAATTCCTTTGGTTCGTATTCCAAACAGTAAAGGAACAACAAATCTGTTTGGTATCAACTCTAGTCAACCAAGTGATATGAGTTGGACAAAGGTTCTTCTGTTTATCTTAACATAAACTCCTTCGTCGGGTCCTTAGATCTATCTTATGTTCAATCACCTAAAGGTAATCATTTAAGATTAAGCTAATCAATACCTTTAATCACAAGGAAACGTATTGATGCCGATCTACACAATTAATCAATCCAGTCTACCACAAGGATAAACCGATTATTAATTGGATCATCTTTTACTGAAACAAGTATTGTGCACACCAAATATTATAAAACCCAAGTCAGATCTTCAATATCTTCTTTGTCTTCAAATCTTCTTAAATCTTCAATAAAAACCTGCACACAATCACTTGAATCTCTTGTGATCAATCACGCTTTTAACGGAGTCAGTTAATAATGGATTATCACAAGATCGTCTTTAGAACTAACAACAGTTTAAAGATCCCTGTCGAAACTCTGAACTAGTTTGAGTGAATCTTATATCAGAAGAGAATATTCTCAAGAATAAGAAAACTAGGTGCAATCAGATTTCTACCACCGTTAGTCAATCAAATCAATCGAAAACAAAGATAAACCGCAATTAGGTCGCGCTAGAGCTTCTCAATCCCAAAGAAGACTTTAAACTGAGCGGTCGTAAGAGATTTCGCCTAATTAGGTTACTCTCCTCTCCGAATTGGCGGCTACACCAGGGAATTTCCAAAACCGAAAATATTCTCAAGATATTCATAAAAGCACATATTCGGTTTTTATAATTCCTGGAAATTCTCTGACCAAAAATAACGATCGAAATCTCTCGGAAAATCTAATTAGTAAATGCACATTACTAATTCTGTAATTTCCATACAAAATGAAATTAATAACCTTAATTAAAAGATTCTTAACTTACTTATGTTTCGATCCTGGGATTCTCTTCCCTTAGCCGTTAAGGAATATCTTTGAACAATTATAGAAATAAACATTCATAGCACGTGTTCAAAGTTTGTCGACATCTTAACTTTTTAAGTTCTCTTTCACACTTACAACCTTGAAACCGATTTGCCACACTCCAAACAAGTTTAGAATTGGTTCATCTGACTTTCGAGAACTATGTGATTGATCAAACCAACATTCAATCACAATCATGGGTTTACGGTTATACCAAAACAAGTTTCGGTTCTACCTCCATGAGAGTATTGTGCATAGTTACACTAGCTTCCCAAAAGTTCGGGTGACTAGGTACTAGGATCGGTTCCCCACATATATATGGTATCTAACTTATATGTGTTGCACATGTCCATAAGATCGGTTCCCCTTTCTGCTATAAACCTTGCTGCACCTGGTGTGACTCAATAATGTTGTAGTAATAGGTTCGTTGAGACTTGTGAAGACTGTGCTTTTAGATTTAAATTTTAAGATTAAGCAAATTAAAACTGACTATAATAGAGAGATCGGGGTTCAGGATTTCACCATTCACCAAAATTCATGTGATTTAATGTTAATGTTTATCATGCAATTCTAGAAAATATAACTCCAATCAAAAGAAATTGTGATTCTAATCATTGCCTAAATTAGATTTTCAAAACATCAATTGTTAATCGCAAGCATGAAGTATCAAAAACCCTAAACTAAGCATACTTCATCAAGAGAAAACACAACTAATTAATAAAAATCATTTACTCAATTTTCATTCGGTGCAAATAATCATAAAAGAATTGCATAAATAAATTTAAATAAATTTTACCACATAACTTTTGGAAGAAGGCTTCCTCCCTCGCCCCGGAGATTAGGTTTAGCTCATCATGTTGGAAACACGCTCAAAATATGATTTTATTGCTCAAAGGTGCTTACAAATGATGAAAATGAGAGATATCAAATAAAAACCGGGTTTGTAACAGATATAAGTGTTACAAACCGAATTGTTACAAAGAACGATAAAAATTAACTGTTGCTGTTACTATTTCTTTAAGTCTGCCTCCAATATGCGACCCACAAAAGCGAGTCGTTAGCACTGTTGAAGAACGACGGTCTTTGGCCGTCTGTTCTTCGTGTTCTTGGTGTAACAGCAGCAGAAAACTATTCTGCCACTCGATTGATTTTCACTCTGTTGTGCTCCAAAACCTCCCCAAACTCTCCGTAAACCTTCTAATCGACCTTAGCAACATATATATACTCGACAGGGCAAAGATATCACGACAATAACTCCTCAAATTCTCTCATTACACGGCTTTGATAAAAATATTCTCGGGAATATTTTATTTCCATTTTTGCTTCTACACGGCTTCGATGTTGTAAATAGGTGCTGAATCTTCCTTACTTAACTCCTACACGCTTTTGAAGTGACCAAACACGAGCAAAACTCGTCGAATCACGCTGTAATCCGTGAATATCTTCCCATGCACAGCTCCTGTTTTCTTCCAACACGAGTTATCTAGCCAAATTTGGACGACGAATCGACCCATACCATTCTGTTAGGCCCCAAAGGAAGATACCCAATGATTTTCAGCCTTTGAATCTCCTTCTAGTGCTCCCAAAATCGTAACTCGGTTACGCGGGCGTGAAAGATTTTTTCCCGCCAAATTTCATTTTCAAACGAAGAAGAAGGTCACCCCTTATCCAACAGTTTGGGGGTGCGAATATCAATTGGGTGCCCCTTAGTAATTGGGTTACCCCTTATCCAAAGTGGGAGTCCGAATATCAAATGTCCTCCGGGGGTGTTCCGAGCAACTTTTCGAGCCTAATTTTCCAAAAATCTTTATTTCCAAAAAATACCTACAAACACACAAAACACCATAATAAGGACAAAAACGAGTACTAACAATACGAAACATTGAGGACAAATTAGACACATAAATGCGTCTATCAGCACCCCATACAAGGATCGGTTCCCTTTGATGTACTGCACCCCTTACTAGGATCGTTTCCCCTTTCTCTTACTAGGATCGGTTCCCTTTCCCTTACAAGGATCGGTTCCCTTTACCTTACAAGGTCAGACATACAAAATCCGATCATACTGGTAGGCTAGGGAATGGGGTTTATTTTTATGCCTACATGTTAAACCGCAAGTGCACGGTGTCTACAATGCAGAACTGGGCAAATACGGGTCGATCCCACAGAGACTTGTGGTGCTTAAGATGATCTAAGGCTCACTAAACTGGTTTTCTAGCAAGGTAACAAAACTGAGGTTTTGTCGATGCGACTAAGTGAAGGTTATAACAGTGGAATAAAATGAACTATAAGTAATGAGATTAAAGGAGTACTAGGATTGTCAAATCCACCTCCAATTCATGTTATGTGTCAACTAATTGGAGTGTTCTTGTTCCTATGAGATAAGGGAAGTTTGTCAATTCTACCACCTATCTAAGGAGTTTCTCCTAGTGATATTTCAATTAGCAAAACTAAGGTACTAACCCAGTACTAGTTGTCTAATTAAGCACAACTAGTCAAGGGAATTAGCAACTAATTCTAAGGCTTGAGAAAATGGAAGTGAGAAATGGGGGAAGACACTCAACACAGTTATAGCCTAACTATACCACTGTCGCGGGTCTCTCGAATGCATTTAGCATATGCACTAAGCCTTTAAACCCCTAGGTGTCCCTAGTGGACGAGTTGTAGTCTCGTGAGGGTTTACCAGAGGTGTACCCACAAAACCTTCTCCAACTTCAGAGTGTAAAAGAGTCTCAAGATTCCAAGGAGCTATGAAGACATAGAGTTTCTGCATGCTAGTAACACAAAGTAAGAACTATCAAAGAACGCATTCTCATCCTTAAGTGCTGAGCGAGAAGTAACCATACCATATGAAAGAATTCGGATTCGATTGTGATCATAAGCCTCGACTTCTGCCTCACCAATAGGGTTTTATGATAATTGCACTCAAAAAGACCGCTTTTTTAGTCTCTCATGTGTGCGGCAGGAATAAAGAGAGAAATCCCGCACACGTTGAAGGTAAGAAGGATAACCTTCCGAAATAATTTCTCGGAGACTCCACGAGTTGTGGACAAAAGAATCTTTTCGATGATCTCTAAGAAAGGAAATCAACCATTAGCAAGGATGGGAGTACCCACTTACCTTCTCACCCGATCGGCAATTAATATCACTCTCTTAGCATTCATAGAAACGTCTTCAATCTTCGGTCTTCAAATGTTGATGACGAACTTCTGAACTTCACAAAAACTTGACAAACACTTTTTTTTTTTTTTTTTTTTTTTGATATGAAATGAAAATAACAATAAAACAATAAAACTTGTATTGTCTTGATTTCATAAACTTCACTAATTCTCATCCTATTTTTCTTTTCTTTGTTGCACGTGAACCTTGGACTATTTCAACTTTTCTTCAAATATTCGATGATGCTCCGCTTGGCGATGACGATGTGTTTCTATGAAAGTGTTGATGTTGTTGAGAGGGAGAGAGTGATGCTAACTGCAAATCGGTATTTTAGAAGAAGTTTTCATCTTTAAACGTCACCCTCATGATTGACGAAATTAGCACTCAAGAGATCAAAAGTAGTGCTGAAAGTGGTGCGAAGTTGGGTAGCTCACAATTCCTACCCGGAATTGACGTACGGTGACACACACTCTAATGACTTTTCTAGAAAGTCACAAAGAGTGAAGGTCGGTACCTCGCTTGATGTAAAATGGGTAGTCTCCACTATGGTTGATCAAAATTCTACTACCGAATATCTAAACAAGACACCTAATTAAGCCCTCCGGTATGGTTAAATCCAACTTTAACGCTCTAATCAACTAAGAAACCCGATTGTGTTCTCCAGTACTTCCAAATTATGTTATTTCGGTCAGACTCTCTATGTAAACATAACTAGAAGTATGCTAGTGACTCTAAAATCTCTACAAGTTGGAGGTTTTTATTTAAAAAAGAGTTTTGAATTTTTTTTTTTTGAAATAAAATACTAAAAACTCTATATGCAAATGCACCCCCAAACCTAAATCAAACATTGTCCTCAATGTTTCAACAGAGATAATAAACAGTCACATACCATGAGAACTATCTTTGATAAGAGAAAAGGGAAGAGATTACCGGATGTCGGCGGGAGCAAGGTTAGAGCTTCATTTGTCAAGGCTAGAATCCAACATTCTCAGCGGAGATCATATCGGATTAGCACAATATATGCACAAGAAGACTCAACCGATTCAAGAAAAGAAAATTTAACAAGTCCTACTGGATTATATACAATGAAAATTCACCATATACCAACAATCTAAAGAGTTGAGGATCAACACAAAAGACAATATGTACAAACATCAATGACCTTACACAGATATAACATGAGAGTGCAGGAAAGATTGCATACGTGAACAAGTTACCCCCAAACCTAAACTTGTCAACAGATGTGGTCTTGAGCACAAAATCTTGCAATTTTAAAGGTAAATCATGCAAAAGGTCTAACTCAAAATGAGTTTTGCTAAGAACAGGCAGATATACACATTCCAACTGTGGCTCCTTAAAAGTGTTATACTTTGATGCAAAATAGTCCAAGAGGACTTGGGAAGCACAAAGTTCTAGGCCTAAATTAGGCATTTTCAGAAAAGTTGGTTTTGCAATTTTGTTACAAACTACACCTAGGTTTGGTGGTGGAGTTTCAATCTGTGCCTTAGGAGAGAGATTAGGTACATCTAAGTTGTTTTCATGTATAATATCATTTGCACCATCACACACTTTCCTAAGGTCAGAAGAAGGTAAATCATGTTCACCTGCATAGAACAATTCATCAATCTCCATGTCATAATCATCATTATCCAAAATTTCAATCTCATGCACAAGATGACAAGGAGAGATATCATGATGTAACCTATGCATGGAATCAGACACATGCATTGAATCATCTGTGTCAATGAGAAAATTCACTATTCCTAGGTCACAAACTGGTGGTAAAACATGCTCATTTTCACAGGACAATTGCACAGGTTCCATATCAGCAGCACAAGTATGAATATTAGAAGAAGCATCATTCATAGGGTTCACAGAAGAGAAGCTTAATGTCTCTGAACCTAAAGATTTCACTACATTTTCAAAATACACATGCTCTTCATATTCATCATCATCATCATCATCATAACAAAAATTCATCTCCCCATTCAAAATTTGAGCATTTCCAGTGTACTCATCTACCTCTAGATTAGGTTCATATTCAGTGTTAGTTGCATGAGTAGGCATAGAAGGGGAGTCTTCACTAGTGGGTATGCATGTTTCATATGAATGATCATGACATGGTTGTGCACATGGTTCACTAGAGAAGGGATGATTATGCATTTTCCATCCAAGTATATCCTTGTTTTGCTCTATGAGCTTTTCCATTAGTGACTGCATACAAGGGGTTGGGGGAGTATAACATTGTTCATCCTCCCATGGTGTTTGATGATGCATGTGTGCATGGTTATACGGGTTCTGAGAATACTGATCGCAACCTTTGAAAGGCTGATTATGGTCCCAATGATTACCAGTATAGTCACTTCTAGACAATTCGTACATTGGATTATCATGGCTTTCCCTAGACTGCCTAAAATCATGCAAAATATAGCAGTTCTCAGCAGGGTGGCCTAAGCTACCACATAAGGTACAAGCATACATTTCATATTGCCTAGGGAATTAGATTCGAATGATTTCTCATGTAATTGCCTTTCTAAAGAAAGATACTTGAGCTTCTAATTGATCTAAAAGTGATGATTTGGGTATGAGAAAGTTGTTCATTTTAAACCCGTGGTGGATGATACATGTGCTCATAATGATTAGGGTATGGATATTCAAGGTCAGGGCCCTGAGACGGTTCATAATATTCCCTAAAATCATCATGGACTGTGGGGAGTTCATACTGTGAGGCATGCCCGTAAGAAAGTTCTCTGATGGATTTGTTTCCATCCCCAGTTGCAGACCAAAATCCTGACATGATCTAGCAACTCAATTTGGGCTCAAAAAGAAGCACTATAGCCTAGCACACATCAAGTATACTAAGTCCAGATGCAAGCCCAAGTTATGCAAATGCACAATTTGTTGTGGGCTCGGTTTTGGTTTAAGTGGGTTTTGGTTTATGTGGGATTTGGTTTATTGGGTTTCAGTTTGTTGGGAATGTACATCCCAGTGGAACTGGGTTCCAGCCCAGCAACTCAGCTTAGGTTGGCAGAAGCAGAGCCCAGTGGTTGTGTAAAGCCCATTTGCTGTGGGAAACCTAGTGAAACTGGGTTCTAGCCCAGATGTAGGTCTAAATGGTCAGGCACAGGGGTTAGGCTTCAGCTTATTTGCAGCCCACTACTTATGTGCACAGACTAACACACTTCTTGCAACTCAGCTCAGCCTAGGTTGGCAGTTTACACAAATGCACAAGGCTAGTTGTTGTAGATACACAAGACTCGGTCGAGCCGCCCTACGATTATGTTGCACAGGTTGTGTGCACAGCGCAAAGCAAACTCACAGAACAAAAGACACATCACAGAGTATCACATACTCACAGAATTAACACAAAGACAACCCAGTTAAGGGCGAACAAAGAGAGTTAAAATCTGTGTATGGTGCACTGGGGAATGAGGTTGTGCTCACTCAATGGTGAAGCATGTGCTGAGTTGTGCGTGGCATACAAGTGAGATGCTAAAATTGGTACAGAGATGCACAAAAACAAGGTGCACAGATGTACAAAAGCAATAGATAATTGGTTCAACAGGGTCTCACAGATGGCCTAGCAACCAAGAGAAAATAACAACAAATGGCAAATTACAGTTCACACAATGACACAACAAATGGCATTTAACACAGGTTAACAACAGATTTGGATATCTTCAGTTCAGAGCATGCATAAAGGTGCAGAGAAGATGGCTCACAAGCTCAATTGACACAGGTTTGCACAACAGGTTACACAGGGGAGTAGATGGCTCACAGGGTTTGCAACCAGATCAAATATGCATAAGGATGGAGGTTGTGTGGCATCAACTCACTCAGTTGATGTCAATGGTCTGAGTTGATGTCAATTGTCACAGTTGACTTCACTTGAGCTTTCAAGGTGACTTGGCTATCCAAGTTGCAGCTCAACTCACAGCTTCAGGGGCTGGAGTTGGGCACAGGGCAATGGAATCTAAGAGTATAAAGCTCACAGAACAATGATCTTTGGTGTAAGCAATACCTAGCAGGGAAGCTAGTTTATCAGGCAATTATGGTTCAAAGGTTCACAGGTCATGCTCAGGGTGCAGGACAGATGAAGTCAACTCACTCAGTTGATCTCAGATGGTTTAATGGTTCAGCAAATGACAGATCACAGGGGTATGAGCATGTTTTCAAGGCTTACAAGTTTGCACAAATGAGGTTGGCAGCATGCTCCGCAAATGACTAATATTGATATTGTTACACAGATGCACAGATTAGCAATCACACGGGGCATCAATTTGAGTTGATGTCAACTATCTCGGTTGACTTCAACTTGGTTTGCAGACTAGCCTAGTTATCCAAGTTCAACCTCACGCGCTTCGGGGGCTGGAGGTCAATATTTCACAAGTGTATGCTCGGGCAATACAAGGTTCATTCATGACTCAACAAGGTCACAGGATTGCTACTCAAGCTCAACGGCTACAGGGGTTGGAGCTGAGCATAGATTATGTTGAAGCTAAGGGTTTGTGATAAGCACAAGGCAAGTTGTATCAACTGGGTTTAGGCACAAGGTCAACAAGCAAGCATACATGCTATCATTAATTCATTCATTCAAGTAAGCAAGGTTGAGGCACAATACCACCAGTATAAAACTGGGTTTAGGCAAATCCACTAATTGTTTTGCTGCTCCCTTTTCTCTCTTTCCTTTGGTCTGCACAACAAGATGGCGGTGCACTGTCTTCTCAAAGCAAAGCAATATTAGTTGTCGAAATGATACGGGTGAAGAAGCAAGAGTATAAATTGCAAAGTTCAAAAGTTTGCACAATGGAAGATGTGATATGCGAGATGATGGTAGGGTTTTGCAGGGTGATAATATGCTGAGAGCTATGAGTTAAGCAAACAGAACTACAACAATGACACCAACCACTACAAGTTCAGCTATCACAGAGAATGGATTCAGCAATTAATCGCGGTATGTGCAATGCAGCTGAGTGGTGACAACTCAAGTTATTAGATGCGGTGATAATATGAGAGTGCAGATGGAGTTAAGGTAAACTACTGAGGTGCAATGAACAGGATGCCATTTAGAAGAGATAACTAAAAATGCAATGCAATGAGAAAACAGGTGAGAATGCAGATGAGCAGATATGAATATGTACAGGCCAAGTTATGAGCAGATGAGCAAATATGAATATGCAGATGGAGCAAATATGAGCTAACTACAGCTAAGTTACACTATACAGGGCTAAAAGCAATAATTCAAAGTGAATATGTACAGGTTTGAAATGAAATTCAGTAAAGACAGGCCAACAATCGACAGGGCACACGCCAAGTCCCCGGTAACGGCGCCAAAAACTTGGTAGGCTAGGGAATGGGGTTTATTTTTATGCCTACATGTTAAACCGCAAGTGCACGGTGTCTACAATGCAGAACTGGGCAAATACGGGTCGATCCCACAGAGACTTGTGGTGCTTAAGATGATCTAAGGCTCACTAAACTGGTTTTCTAGCAAGGTAACACAAGCGAGGTTTTGTCGATGCGACTAAGTGAAGGTTATAACGAGTGGAATAAAATGAACTATAAGTAATGAGATTAAAGGAGTACTAGGATTGTCAAATCCACCTCCAATTCATGTTATGTGTCAACTAATTGGAGTGTTCTTGTTCCTATGACAGATAAGGGAAGTTTGTCAATTCTACCACATATCTAAGGAGTTTCTCCTAGTGATATTTCAATTAGCAGCTAAGGTACTAACCCAGAGTGCTAGTTGTCTAATTAAGCACAACTAGTCAAGGGAATTAGCAACTAATTCTAAGGCTTTAGCTGCAGCACACTCAACACAGTTATAGCCTAACTAGAATGGATACTTGGCATTCATTGTGAGAGAAAAGCATTGGGTACTAGAATTGAATTTATCTGATAATTTAATCAATCGAGAACAACTCAGACAAAGTTGAAATCACAACAGGGAATTAGGGTTTCATTGAAATCCTAGCAAATGTAATTAGAACATGATTAAGATACTCAAAACACAAATTAACCTAAAATTGGTGCTCTGGCTAGCCCAAGCATACCCCTTCACAAACACAGTTCACTTCTATTTATATATGCAAAATATCAAACCCTAATTCTCTTTAAAACAGAAATTAAAGACAAACCCCACTGCCCATACCCTCTGAATCGTGCTCTCCTATTGTCAATTCGTCTCAGAGCTCCATGCGTCGACTGATTTGATGTAACCCTAACCCTAGTTATCTCTAACCTAGCTTCTAGGGAATGGAGAAGCTATGAAAGAGATAACTCGAGAGAGAGTGGTGGAGTAGGTGGCTACTGGTGCGGTTGGTGGCTGAAGCAGCTGTGGCAGGAGATGGAGAAGGTGGTGATGGTGATGGCTCTGCTCAGAGATTGGTCGGGAGAGAAAATGGTTTTTCTCTGGAACTGTCGTGGGAGAGAGAAAATGGAAGTGAGAAATGGGGGAAGGTCGATGGGGTGTAGGTATAGGGAGCTTCGCTGTGGAATGGGGGCATCAAGGGACGATGAAAAGGTTGGAGCGATCATTGGATGCGGATGGGTGAGATCTGAACGGTTCAGAGAGAATCGGGCTGTTTTGGTGTTGAGCGGGAGCATCGGTGATTGATGAGATGGGTGGAGCGACCGTCTGATGCAGAATGGCAAGATCTCACGGCTCGGAAGGGATGGGCTCGGATCCGGGTCGGGTCTTGGCTAGCTCAAGCCTATGTCTTGTAAATGGGTTGCTCCTTGTTGAGTTGCAACTGATGTGTGCGCGGCTTTGGCTTTCTGCTCCATAGACGCTTGCCTCCAATTTTTTCGCTCTTTTGGCTCCTCGATTCTCCGAACTTTATTTATTATCTAAAAACACAAAATTAATTAGTACAAATATTTATTCTTGAAAACAAGGAAAATACAGAATATGGGATAATATCGATTTGAAGAGTACAAAAGATGAGTTAAATGCCAATAAATAGATGTAGAAATATGCAATATTTGGCACTCATCACATA
>JAJJWW010000560.1:600000-840518 GCA_023531295.1 Papaver armeniacum
CTGGCAGAACTAGGCAATCACCGTATTGACCACCTGCGGGCCCACTAGTGCACTAGTCCATCGAGTCATATTTTGTTTATTCACAAGTGCTTCGAACGATTAGCCCAAACATGGGTGATCGCGATGTCGAAGAAGACAACTCAAACGAGCTAGACCGGCCAAAACGGTCTCAGAAACGTCACAACCGTCCAACTTCGCTAGCCTAGTTGGACGTCTTGGATTTTCCCACAAGCGGTTAAGGAAGTGCAGACGTGTTCGTTGGCGGCCCAACTTCCCCTTTTGTCGATAGACCTTCCCGTGACAAACCTATAGGGCATTAAATCGTTTGCCCGTACTAGGACAAACACGCTATTTCAAAACCCTAATTTTGGGTTGCGGCAGTATATTATTGTCGCAAACCATCATATCCGTCCAACTTTTCCAGCCTAGTTGGACGACTTAGATCGCGTTCCAAACGATCTAGGAGGTGCCAATGCGTTCACCACCTACCCAATATTATCCCCGACCAATCGACTTGCTCATGGGAAGTCAATGGCACACCAAATCGTTCGATTGAACTAGGGTGGACGCGGCTGCTTTGAAACCCTAATTGATGTTTGCGGCAACATCTTACTGTCGTAAATAGATCGCGACCATCCATCTTCGCCAGCCGAATCGAGTGGCTTAGATCTAATTTTAGATGGCCTAGTAGATGTCAGCATACTCACCAGAGGCTTGACTTTGCACATGGCCAATCGTCCTGTTCGAATCAGCGCCCAACGCTTTGATTCGACTAGCCAAAACAGGGTTGGTCGTGCGGCCCCTAAACCCTAAATTGTGTCAACGACAATATACAACTGCCGTAAATCAACTCGTCCATCCAACTTCGCCAGCCTAGTTGGATGGTGTAGATTTATTTTTAGAAAACTAACAAAGTAGCATTGTGATCGCCTGCCATCCCTCCTCCATAAGGATTGATCGACCAAGAGACAGCTCGTCCATAGGGACCTCAAACGATTACCCAAAGATGGGCGGTCGTGCTACTTTTAAGACGCTCAATCCGTGAATGATTCGATCGAGCTCAAAAACAGCGATGCTTCTAGCACATCGATTATTTTCAGCTGCTTATTCGAAAGCGATGCTTTATATACATCGATTACAAGCAATGCTTTATAAATATTGGTTTCACAAATAATTTATTATTTGACCTAAAAGCACTATGTCTTTGCTTTAGTGACGAGTCCCACGACTCGACCCACTTACTCGAGACATCAAACATGTCACAAACTGGGTGATGCTCACTGGGGTATTGGTCTGGCAGTTTACAGCGTGCGGCGTGCAATGTGCCCATTACGAGAACGTGTCAGGGAAGAACGGACGGTTAACAACAATGAGATAGTGGGTGAATGCGTGACCAGTTTCCCCTCATAGTGGAAACGTAGTGATCACCACTCTTTACACAACTCCACTTTTCCATTGCCTAATCACCTCCACTTCCTACGAGATCAGAGTGTGCTCGAACATGACTTGTATAAATAGGATTTTTCAACCTATTCAAACACATAACACAAGTGTTATCAACACAAGTAGCCAGAAACCATTTTCTGATACAAGTCATAAAACAGCCACACCTTCATAATTCAACATTCTAATCTCAAACACCTTCTTCGCTTCCCTCCCTAAGATCAACCCTTCTCCTTCACCTTGTGACCGAATTGAATCTGGAACGGTCATTTCTTGGTTTAGGCCAAAGTCTTACAGATTGATCTCTCGAATCTAAGAGTACTCCCATGCAGTATATTTGTTTAGGGTTTGAATTTGTTTCTCATCAACACACCCAATGTTACCAAAAACAACAGAATCAGTTTTTTACCCCAAAACAGATATTAGCTTGGTTGAATCAGGTTTTTCATCTAACGGTGAATATTGAAAGCTTTGTTACCAAGGTAACTTGGATTGCAAACCATGATTTGAAAACTATATAAAGGAGAACTCTAGAAACTGGGAAAACTAACCCCCACACCTCCTGTGTGCTACTAGTTGCATAACTAGAGTCGGTTCTCCTTTAACCTTAGGTTTCTATCGAGACCCTGTAGGTTAACGACTTCAAAGACTTCATTGGAATTGTGAAGCCAGACCCAACTATTTTCTTTGTATTTGCGTGTTCTGATCTTGCCCGATTCTATCGTATTGAGTACAATTGAAATAATTAACTCGAGATTAATTTATCCGATGGGCAAGATAAAAGTAATCACAAACATCTTCATCTCATCATTTGTGATTCCACAATATCTAGTTTCGACATCATACGACTTAGATTATTGTGAGGCGATTGATAATACTAGGCTGTTCTTCGGGAATATAAGTCTGGCTTATCAATTGGTTCTTGTTCACCTTGATTTATCAAAAGACGGAACAAAAACTCTTGGGTATTTCGGTGGGGAGACAGATTTATTCAATCCTATAGACTTTTTTGTGTGAGACAGATTTATTTATCAAGTCTTCGACTTTGGGTCGTAGCAACTCTTGGTTGTGGGTAATATCAACTAAGGGAATCAACTGTGTAGTATCCTGCTGTGATCAAAAACGTAAGGAACACAATTGTACCTTGAATCAGTGTGAGATTGATTAGGGTTCAACTACAGTCTAGTCTGAAGTTAATTGGTACTAGGCTAAAGTCTATAGCGGCTTAATACAGTGTGGTGTTCAATCTAGACTAGGTCCCCGGGTTTTTCTGCATTTGCGGTTTGATGTGTTGTGATAATGGTAAATAAAGTGATTCGATTCTCGAACTTGTGAAGGATAACTTTAGACTTAAATTCAAAACTAAAATAGAAAAATCACTAATAATTATAGCAAACACTGAAAAAGTTGATATCAATATTAAAAGAACACTAAGGCTAAGATTCCACTATTTTCCAAGTTCAAAGCGATTTAACCCAATATTTATATTCATGCAATTTTCTCGTTCAATTTGATTCTAAACTATTGAAACAAGTAGATTCTCAAAATAACAAGTGTAAATCCGAAGCATAGAACATCAAAAACCTAGGTCCAAGTATGCTCTATCAAAAGAAATAACAATTGTTTAACAAAAATCATTCAAACAATTTCCGATCAAGGCAAATAATCATATAATAATTGCAAATAAATAGATAAATAAGAATATACCACTTCTTGTTGGAAAAATAGCTTCCTCTATCGCCTCAACAATGGGGTTTAGCTCCTCATATTAATCATGACCTCAAAATATTGGTTTATGGTTCAAAAGTTGATTAAAAGAGTGAAAAGTAATAACACAGACTGTTTGCAACAGTGTATCGACGTTACAAAACAGCTGTTACAATGGAAATGTTACAGAAAACTGTTGTAAACACTGTAGCTTTGTCGCTGATTTTAAGACCCCAAAAACGACTGTCTTCAATGGCCTTTGCTCTTCGTGTTCTTCCTTGTGCACCAGCAGAAACAATTTCCTGTAACTCTTGATTTCATTCTCTGATATTCTCTAAACTTCCCCAAAGTATACGTAACCCCTCTATGACTCATACCCAGGATATATATACACAACAGCAACCCTAAATCTCGATTAAATCTCCTCTTTTCTTCGGTAGAAAGTCCCGGAATTTTCCACTTTCCAAACTCTTCTCTACGCGTTTCTGAGCCGTACAGGTCATTCCAGTCCCTCTATTAGATTGATATGAATCTCAGGAAAGGTTATCTTGCCTCAAATCTCCCGTAACTGCCAAATATAATCAAACAAAATCCCGTGAAAAACTTCACCTCCCTGTTTTGCTCCAACTCGAGTTCTAGCCAATTTGGATTCAAACAAACGACTATACCAGGCTTGTTAGGCTCTAACAGGTCCATTCCACCAAAATCCCGTGATTGAATCTCCTTAAATCCTCCCAAAAAATGCGAACCCTAATATGCTTCCCGTCTGCAAAAGTTTTCCCGCCAATTTGATATTTGAATTTGGGAAGAAAGGTGGTATCCCCCCTATCCAGAGTGGGAGTGCGAATAGAAGCTGCCTTGGGGTGTCCTGAGGGTGCCCCTTATCCAAAATGTGGGTGCCAATATCACTTCCTCCGGGTGCTATGGACAACTTTTCGATCCGATTTTTCCAAAAATATTTATTGGCCAAAAATACCTACGCACACATAAAATACCATAATAAGTACAAAAATGAGCACTATCAAATTATAGAATCGAGACAAATTAGACACAAAAATGTGTCTATCAAATACCCCCAAACCTATTATTTGCTAGTCCTCGAGCAAAAATAAAATAAAATCCTAACTCACTTGTCGCAGCATCGTCGATTGCATTTAGCGTATGCAATAAGCCTTTAAACCCCTAGGTGGCCCTAGTGGCCGAGTTATAGTCTCGGGAGGGTTTACAAGAGGTTTACCCACAAAACCTTTATACCAGGACCTAACTATCTACAGAACCTTGGAAGGCACTAAAGAATCTCCTTGGTTGGCATACTTATTGACTACAGAAGGAAGTACCCTGATGCGAAATTCCAATTGTTGTACACGAGTTTGCACTCAAGCATACTAAAATTCATATAAAGTGACAGAGCTCTACTCAGATAGTTTCTGGACATCATAACCGGAGTCAACCAATCACATGGATAGATTAATAAGATGGATGTTGAGAAAAAACGTAGATGGTTTTGATGTTGACTAAGGTGAACGGTGTTTCTCATATCTATCTGAAGGCTAGTGCCAAAACGAACCTATCCTAATGGAATGAGATAATGGTCTAGACTAATATCAACATACTGGCATATACAAGGGTACCAGTGGTCGATAATCCTAACTCTATGTCAACACAACTGGCATATACAAGGGTTCCAGTGGTCGACTTTATTGAATTTATTCCGGTTGGTCTGATGGTCTGGTCTAAATTTTTTTTTTTTTTTTTTTTTGGGCATCTCAATCACTCTATTTCACCCTAGCAGTGGTAACAACTTAAATCGTGAGCCCCACCTAATCACTTAGAGAAACATATTTTAAAAGAAAACAAAATAAAAATAGAAGTGAAAAGGATTCAACGAGATATGGCGAAACTACCATGTTTTTTTCTTTAATTCTAACACCTGAGCTCTGTACTTTTATGAATAGACTCTTTAGATGTTTCCATCTAATCATATTGGTTCCTCAACTCCTACAACCAAAATGCTTCCATCCACTTAGATTAGTTAGTGCCATCCTTAATAAGCATAAATTTCTAGGCTCAGGAGTTTATTTATTGTAACAAAAAGGTAACAAAAGTTTCTACCCCACCCCCAAACTTAAATCTAACATTGTCCTCAATGTTTCTAATTAAAGAACATTACCAAAAATATAAGTAACATGAGGAAATAATAAAGAGAGAAGTTGGAAAGATAGTACCTGGGTGAAGTATAACCAAAAACCTACAAAAATAATATACAACATACAAACCTCCTCGATGGTCAATCAAGGTAAACGGGGTCCTCCAGAGGGACCTCCTCAACATCACTTGTAGGAAAAGGCTCTCAAAAAGGCTTCAATCGCTGACCGTTAACCTTTGAAGAACTACTACCATCTGGTGTCTCAATCTCAATAGCGCCATGAGGAAAAACAGTACAGACCACAAAAGGACCGGTCCACCGAGAGCGCAACTTACCGGGGAATAGATGCAAACGAGTGTCATACAGAAGAACTTTTTGACCTGGAGAAAATGACTTTCGTAAAATATTCTTATCATGCACAAGTTTCATTTTGTTCTTATACTCCTTAGCACTATCGTATGCATCTCTACGAATCTCGTCCAACTCATTGAGCTGGAGCTTTTTGTGAGCTCCTGCCTTGTCAGGTGAAATGTTTAAGTTCTTAATAGCCCAATAGTCTCTATGTTCTAACTCAACAGGCAGGTGACATGCCTTGCCAAACACTAAATGATAAGGTGACATTCCAATGGGTGTCTTAAACGCAGTACGGTAAGCCCATAAGGCATCAGTAAGCCTGGACGACCGGTCTTTCCTATTAGGATTAACTATTTTCTCTAGAATACGCTTAATTTCCTTGTTGGAGACCTCTACCTGACCACTAGTCGGTGGGTGATATGGGGTTGCTACTTTGTGGGTAATACCATATTGTTTCATTAAAAGGCAAACGGTCTATTAAAAGTGTGAACCTCCATCACTAATTATAGCTAGCGGCGTACCAAAACGTGTAAGTATGTTCTCTTTCAAAAACTGGACTACGACCCTGTGGTCATTTGTTTTACACAAAACCGCCTCAACCCACTTAGACACATAGTCTACAACGACAAGTATGTAAAGATAACCAAAATAATTAGGAAATGAACCCATAAAATCAATGCCCCACACATCAAAGACCTCAATCACTAAAATAGGGTTCAAAGGCATCATATTTCTACGATAAATGGTTCCTAACCTCTGGAAACACTCACAAGAAACACAATGACTATGGGAGTCTTTAAACAATGAAAGCCAGTAAAAACCACACTGCAATATCTTAGCAGCAGTCTTATTACCACTAAAATGACCCCCACATGCATGTTCATGACAAAAGGAGATAATACTGGACTAGTCACCATCATGGTATACATCTCCTAATAATCTGGTCTAGACAATACTTAAACAGATAAGGATCGTCCCAAAAGAAATGCTTAACCTCCGCTAAAAACCTAGAACGATCTTGCTTACCCCAATGTTGGGGAATTCGAACAGTAACAAGATAATTCACTATATTCGCATACCAAGGTGATTGGGAAACAAAGAACAATTGTTCATCAGGAAAGCTATCCCTTATAGGAAGGGAATCATTAGGGGAACTAACAACTAGCCTAGACAAGTGGTCTGCTACTACATTTTCGGCACCCTTTTTGTCTCTAATGTCTGGACAAAATTCTTGTAACAAAAGGATCCACCTAATCAATCTAGGTTTGGTATCCTTCTTAGACAAAAAGTATTTCAAAGTAGCATGATCAGTATAGATTACGATCTTAGAACCTAATAGGTAGGATCTAAACTTATCCAAGGCAAACACGATGGCTAACAGTTCCTTCTCGGTAGTCGTATAGTTCATTTGGGCATCATTCAGAGTTTTGCTAGCATAGTAAATCACATGAAGTAATTTGTTTTCTCGCTGACCTAGCACAACACCTATAGCATAATCTGAAGCATCACACATAACTTCAAAGGGTAGGTTCCAGTTAGGTGCATGGACTATCGGGGCAGTAGTGAGTAAATTCTTAAGCTTCTCAAAAGCCTCTAAACAAGCATCATCAAAGACAAACTTAACATCTTTTGCAAGCAAATTGCAAAGAGGTCTAGAAATCAAGCTAAAATCCTTAATGAATCGACGGTAAAAACCTGCATGCCCTAGGAATGACCTAATATCTTTTACGGTTTTTGGGACCTGTAAAGTCTTAATAAGGTCAACCTTGGCTTTGTCTACCTATATACCCTTTTAAGAAACGATGTGCCCTAATACAATTCCTGATTTAACCATGAAATGGCATTTTTCCCAATTAAGCACTAAATTCTTATCCTTACACCTAGTCAACACTAATGTCAAATGATGCAAGCACTCATCAAAACATGAACCAAACACTGAAAAGTCATCCATAAAGACCTCTAGAAACCATTCTACCATATCGGAAAATATGCTCATCATACAACGCTGAAAAGTCATAGGGGCATTACATAGCCCGAAAGGCATGCGTCTATACGCAAAGGTACCAAAGGGACAGGTAAAAGTGGTTTTCTCTTGGTCTTCTGGGGCAATAACGATCTTATTATAACCAGAGTAGCCATCTAATAAGCAATAATGACTATGTCCAGCTAATCTCTCTAGCATTTGGTCGATAAAAGGAAGGGAAAAGTGATCCTTCCTTGTGACCTTGTTCAATTTCCTATAGTCGATACTGAGACACGCCATCCCGTGGTCACTCGGGTTGGGATTAACTCATTATTAACATTCTGGACTACAGTGATACCTGATTTCTTGGGGACAACCTGAACGGGGCTGACCCACTTACTATCTAAAATTGGGTAGATAATACCCGCATCTAATAACTTAAGCACCTCTTTTCGAACTACCTCTTTCATGTTAGGGTTCAGTCGACGTTGCATCTCCCTAGAAGGTTTGGAGTATTCTTCTAAATGAATCTGATGCATACACACAATAGGACTTATTCCCTTAATGTCTGCTATTGTCCACCCTAAAGCTTCCTTATTGTCTTCAAGTACTTTTACTAGCCTACTTTCCTGATCACTATACAAATCGGAAGCTAAAATCACAGGTAAAGTCTCAGATGGGCATAAAAACACATACTTTAGAGTGTCGGGTAGTGGTTTTAGGTCCAACTTAGGAGGCTCTTCTAAATAAGGAATTAAGGTAGTCTCAGAAACTGGTAATGGTTCGAACCTAGCTTTCCATCTATCAGTGTCTAACACAGGGGTAGAATCTAATAGAGCATTCACTTGTTCAATAGTGCTATCGTCATCAAAATCTAAACCAAAGTGGGATAGATGACTTTCTAATGGGTCTTCAGATAAAATGTTTGGTAATGACTCCTGAACTAAGGCTTCTATCATGTTCACCTCTTCAACACATGTGTCATCTAGATCATAAGGTAGCTTACTGACATTAAAAATGTTCATCTCCATAGTCATATTACCAAAAGATAAATTCATCACACCATTTCGACAGTTAATGATCGCATTAGACGTAGCTAAAAATGGGCGACCTAATACAACAGGTATATGGTTCTCTGGGTCGGGGACAGGTTGGGTATCCAGGACCACGAAATCCATTGGATAAATAAACTTGTCGACCTCAATAAGAACATCCTCAATAACACCTCGAGGAATTTTAACAGACCTATCAGCTAATTGCAATGTCATCTGAGTAGGTTTCATTTCACCAAGTCCTAGCTGTAAGTACACATGGTACGGCAGTAAGTTCACACTGGCTCCTAAGTCAAGTAAAGCTTTTTCTACCCGGTGTTTACCTATTGTACAAGCAATGGTAGGGGAACCTGGGTCTTTGTACTTTGGAGTTGTGGTGTTCCGAGTGATTGAACTTACATGACTAGCTAAAAAGGCTTTCTTATGGACGTTAAGTTTTCGCTTTCGCGTACACATATCCTTAAGGAACTTGGCATAAGCAGGAATTTGCCTAATTGCATCTAATAAAGGAAGGTTTATGGTAACTTGCTTAAAAACCTCCAATATGTCATTAAAGTTCGATTCCTTCTTTGTTGGTACTAATAGTTGTGGAAACGGGGCTCTAGGCACAGAATCAGACCTCTCAGGAACCGAATTGGCATCATCAGAAATTTTATCACTCCCCTCAGCTAGTGGTGGTCCTGAGGGGTGAGATCCTGAAGGGTAAACTATAGTATGTTCACTAACGGGCATGGTTACCTGATTGTCTACTACTCTACCACTCCTAAGGGTTCTAATAGCATTCAACTGATTCGATGGTTTTGCACCTACTTCATGAACTCCTCTAGGGTTGGGTAGTGTTTGACTAGTAAACTTACCTCTTTTCTCAAAGACTCATTTATCAGACCAACCTGGGTTTTTAACTCGGAAATAGCCTGACTATTTTCTTGTCCTATCATGTTACTAGCTTGTAGACTTTGTTCTACTGATAGCTGAAATTTTGTAGTTTGCTGAGTTAACAAGTTGAGAGACTCCTCTAAGCTTAGGATTTTCTTATCGATCGATTCTGAAACTGAGCTGGTCCTGAAGGATTCTTAGTATAACCAAAACCCGGGGAGCATTAGAATTACTAAATCGACCTTGATTCGGCCCTTAGACCACGAAAGGTTCGGATGGTTTCTCCAACCAGATTGTAGGTTTTCGAATATGGGTCAAACTTCTGACGGTTATCAAATCTAGTGTTATTATAGAGAGCATTGGCTTGCTCTTCATTATTCTGGCCTTCCCAAAAAGGCTCCAATCTACCACTAGTGTGACCCACTTCTAAATCTTCTAACCTTTTCGCTATAGCAACAATTTTGGCATCTGATTCAAAGCTTCCTTCTACCCTATTAACGTTTCCTCTGCCTAGAAGAATTGTTTTCTGGGGTTCCCTATTATTTTCCCATTGTTGGGTCTTTTCGGCGATTTCATGCAAATATGTCATCGCCTCATCAACTGTTTGGTTCTCAAACCCACCTGTACACATAGATTCTACTGTGGTCGTAGTGGAATAATCTAAACCCTCATAAAGGATCTGAACTAACCTAACCTTTTCTAGACCATGATGAGGACATTGGGCTAATAAATCATTGAACCTTTCCAAATACCTATACAAAGATTCTCCATCCTGTTGAGAAAACGTGCAGATTTGTGTCCTAATAGACGATGTTTTGTGCCTAGGGAAAAACTTGTTCAAAAAGGCAGATGTAAGTTGTTCATATGTTTCAATTGTACCAGAAGCCAAACTATATAGCCACAATTTAGCTTTATCTTTCAAGGAAAAAGGGAATAACCTAAGTTTCAAAGCATCATCATCAAGGTTTCTAATCTTTAAGGTACTACAAATTTCCTCAAAGTCCATAACATGGAAATAGGGGTTTTCATTTTCTTTCCCTAAGAAGATTGGGAGCAGCTGTAAGGTCCCAGGTTTAAGTTCATAATTTGCTTCCGTTTCAGCTAACCCGATACACGAGGGACGAGTAGTCCTAGTCGGTTTCAACAAAGCTTTCAAAGTTGCCATTTCTGGCACTATCGGAATATTAGGGATTGTCTCCTCAAACGAACGTTCAAAAACGGACTCTTCAAAAATCGGACTTTCTAAATTGAGGTAATCGAGACGCTTAGAACTACTAGGTTTCTCTTTAACAAATCTACCTAGGGCGTCTCTTTTACGTTCAGGTATGCAAAAGAATAAGGAAGGGGATTCTATGCAATCACAAAACAAGGATGACTCAACCAAATCAAACCTATTGATTTCTAGCAAACAAAAAGCATGATGGCTCCACTTAAATTGTTTCTAGACCAGCTTCTAATCTTCCGAAAGGCAACTAGGTACAATTTTATCAAACCTCTAAAGAACGAGTTAAGATAATAAGATACCCAATACAGTCCTTTTGAACGACTTTCCTACAAGCTCGTTACCTTATCGGTCTCGTTCTAGTCAAAATTTTAATCTTGGGTTCGCGTTTGGTATCCTTTTCCTAAGGCGGGCAAGAAGAGAACGGTGATGAAATCCGAACCCTTATCTTGTATGGCCAGGCCTTGCCATTTACTAGGAAATTAAAGTCTGTATTCAGTCCTCAACATATATGAATACGAAGGAGTCCAGTAACTCGCTGACAGGGGATTTGCGAGTGTTTAGAATCTTACCTCCCGTTCCAGACGGGTGATGACTCGGTTGTAGTCGACTCGTGCCACTGACTCCTATGTCAGTGTACGAACCCAAGGTGCAGAGACAATATTGTAATTGTCCTCCTTCTCTGCAAACAGTTTATATTTAAAGTACCCTTCCGTAGGGTAAAAATAAAAATAATGTCCCAAAGTCCAAAAGTCCAAAGTGTCCAAAAATAAAGGAAAAATTACAAAAATAATAAACCCTAATACAATTTTTTTTCTTTTTTTTCTAAAAATAAACAAACCCTAAAAAATGACTAAAGTAAAATTGTTGTAGGATCAGAATATCGCGACATCAATACTTCGCGAGATTAATAAATGACGACATTGCGAGGGAGTCGCAGGGAAGTAAAATAAATGACGCAATGAATGACGACAACCAGAACACGAGGAAGATATGAAAATATGGCGAAGTTTAATAGTGTCGCGAGATTGTATACTTGTACGCTTGTGATATTTTGCAAGCCATTCCAAAAAATAAAGGACAATGACTTAGTTGTCATCCACATGTACTACCCTATATAAAGGGTTGAGTAAGTCTCTTTGTGAGAGGAGTTCTTTTTGGAATTGTTAAGCAAGTCATTAGGAGAGAGAAAGGTTTAGAGTGATTGTAATTTTATAACTCATTTCTATTTCATATTGTAAAGATTCAAGTATTCAATCAATAGGAATCATAATCATTCATCTTAAAATGTCTTAGTTGTGTATATTCTAGTGAGGGGTGTAGTGTAGGATTTCCTGCAACTACATAATGGCGCTAGAAACAGGGATTGATTGAAGATAAGAGATTGGATATTGTCACTAAAACGGTAAAATTCAAGTGTGTGATGGATAAATTGAAGAAAATTAGAATCAGAGAGGGTAATGAAGAATTGGAATGTAATGTGATTTCAAAATCAATGGTTAATAAATTTCATGAAAGTATTAAAGGGAGAATACATAAAAGAGATTTTGAAGGAAAGAAAATTATAACAGCAAAGGAGGTGTTACCCTTGAAAGAATGGGAAAAATAGAGAATTATATTCACAGCAACAGAGATGTCAGCAGAGAACTTAAATCACACATCTCCACTAGTAATTACGATAAGTGCCAGCAAAGAAGAAGGAAAATTAACAAAAATAATGGAAGAATGGGCAATAAGTAGAACATTAGTGGATACAGGGAGTTCAGTGAATATAATGTTTTATCATGCATATAAAAAATTGGGGTACAAAGATGAAGAAATGACCTCCGCAACATGTCATATCTATGGTTTCGGCAAATCAATAACAAAACCTAAAGGGGAAATAAAAATACGAATTTTGTTGGGAGAAATTGAAACAAATGTGACGTTATGCGTATTAGATATGGAATCACCATATAACATGCTGTTGGGAAGGCCATGGATACACACAATAAAAGCTGTAGCATTAACATTTCATCAATGTGTCAGATTTCCTATGCCGAGTGGAATTGGCGAAATTAGAGGAGATACCGATAAAGGAAGAATGTATCATCAAATCGAAGTAAAACATTATGAAGAATGGGTGAAGAGGCGAAAAGATCGCAAGAAGATGGCAAAAGTAGCAAAAAAGGAAGAAGAATTTAGAACATATATGATAAGAGCGGAAGAAGGAAAAGGAATATGTGGTGAAGAGAGTGATCTCGCAAAGGAAATAAGAGGACCAACGCCCGTGGGAGAAACGAAGGCTAGCTACATCATAGATCAAATTAACAAATCAATTTAGAACCAACAAAGGAAGTGAATATTGAACCGAAGAAGAACCCAAGATGTTAAAAATTGGAACTAAAATGGAGGCGAGATGAAGAAAGAAAGACCGTTGATTTGTTGCGAGATTATAAAGATATCTTCGCATGGGATATGGATGAGATGCCTGGAATAGATCCATCTCGTAGCGTGTCATAAATTAGAGATTGATAAAAATGCCAGGACCATTCAAACAAAGAATCGATCATAAACAAAACTATCCTCCCATCCTTGTGATTGTCCACTTACATACCCGAAGTCTGGGTTGTGATATGTATGAGAATATCCAAACAAGATACAAAATGAATCCAACAAAGCAAATTGCAAAAAGAAAAAATAAAAACAACTAAAATCAAATGCCAAAATTTGAGGCAACAAATTAATTCAAGATTTTTCCACCAATTAAAATAATATAATGGAAGAAAGAAAGATCAGTTGTCATTTGTAAAAAGCAAAAGAAAATAAAGCAAAGCAATTAAAAAAGATGTCCCTATAGCTTATTTAGGAGTGGAATTGGCATTAAGATTTATGAATTTAAATTAGAGGCTCACTAAGATACCGATAAAGGAAGAATGTATCATCAAATCGAAGTAAAACATTATGAAGAATGATAAAAGGTGAAGAGGCGTGTAAAAAGATCGCAAGGAATAGAAAGAAGATGGCAAAAGTAGCAAAAAAGGAAGAAGAATTTAGAACAAATATGATAAGAGCGGAAGAAGGAAAAGGAATATGTGGTGAAGAGAGTGATCTCGCAAAGGAAATAAGAGGACCAACGCCCGTGGAGAAACGCCATAAAGGCTAGCTACATTGCACATCTGCATCTTTACCAACACCTTTGCTCTTTCCTCATAGACCATCGCGTTCATTTTAACCAACAAAGGAAGTGAATATTGGAGAAATCCATTCTTAATAGAAGAAGAACCCAAGATGTTAAAAATTGGAACTAAAATGGAGGCAATGTCTTCTCAAACAAAGACTAATCCCAGATGAAGAAAGAAAGACCGTTGATTTGTTGCGAGATTATAAAGATATCTTCGCATGGGATATGGATGAGATGCCCTATAAGGGAATAGATCCATCAAACAGAGTTAACCCTTAACTAGCGTGTCATAAATTAGAGATTGATAAAAATGCAGGACCATTCAAACAAAGAAAAATCGCAATAGCATATCATCCTCAAATAGAAGAAGAGTTACGAGAAGATGCTTGATGCTTTGGCATTATTAGGCAAGCAAAATACCCCGAATGGATAGCGAATATGGTCGTAGTTCCGAAGAAGAAAAAAGGAATAAGAATTTGCATAGATTTCACCGATTTAAACAAAGCTTGTCCAAAAGATAGTTTTCCCTTGCCAGATATTCCGCAGATGGTCGAATCAGAAAAGCCAGAAATGAAAGGATATCTTCCCTGGATGGATATAAGGGATACAATCAAATCCCTCTCGCCGAAGAAGACCAAGAACATCTTGCCTTTTTCGCTCCAAGAGGATTATACTGTTACACAAAAATGCCATTCGGATTGCGAAATACCGGTGCAACGTATCAAAGGATGGTGGAGAAAGTGTTCGAACAATGGATACATAAAACATTAGAGGTATATGTGGATGACATGTTAATAAAAAGCAAAAAAGCAAAAGATTACGTGCGAGATTTGAAGGAAATTTTCGAACAAATGAGACATTTCAACATCAAAGTAAATCCAGGAAAATGTACATTTGGAGTGGCATCTGGAAAAATTTTAGGATACATTATATCAAAAGAAGGAATACAAGTTGATCCGGAAAAGGTACAAGCAATTCGAGAAATGCCAACGCCAGCGACGGTGAAAGATGTGCAAAAGTTAAATGGATTATTAGCTTCGCTAGGAAGATTCATCTCGAGATCATCTGATAAGTACAAACATTTTTTCAACATACTTAAAAAGGGAACGAAATTTAGGTGGACGGATGAGTGTGAAAAGGCATTGCAAGGAATAAAAGAACATCTAATGGATATATCAATATTACAAAAAGCGAGAAGACGGGGAGGAATTACTAATTTACCTCGCGACAACCTCGCATGAACTAAGCGCGGTATTATTGCGAATGGACGCGCAGGGGTGGAAAAACCAATCTATTACATCAAAAAACATTCAATGCTGCAGAGAAAAACTATTCAAAAATTGAAAAATTAATTTTGGCGTTAATTTACGCGACGTTTAAACTTCGCATCTATTTTGAAGCACACACGGTAAAGGTAATGACAAAAGTACCAATTGAGTCAGTAATGAAAAATTCAAAAAGATCAGGAATGGTTGAAAGGTGGAATGCTCAAGTAAGTCATTGCAAACTCAAGTATGAAGTGTTATCCTCACCAAAATTGCAAGTTGTAGCAGACTTTTTAGCAGAATTTCCATTGGAAGAAGATGAGTCAGTGGAAGAAATGATGGATATAGAAGAAGAACATGGAAATCCAAAGGATTTATTACCAGAGTCAAATAGATGGGAAATATTGGTAGATGGATCGTCAAATGGAGAAGGTAACGGAATTGGGATTATTATAATTTCACCTTGAGAAGGCAATAAAATGGCTTTCTCTTTCAGATTGGAGTTTGCATCTACTAACAATGAAAGCAGTATGAAGCTATAATACATGATTTGCGATTTGCAATAGAAATGAAGTTGGAGAATGTAAGAATTACCGGTGATTCTCGGTTAGCTATTCGAGATAAAAGAAGAGTATACTACAAATGAAGCATCCTTGAAAAAGTACAAAAAGCTTGTTGACGAATTGTCGCGAAGATACCAAAAATAAAGTGGAGACACATATCAAGAAAAGACAATAGACTCGCGGATGCTTTTGCTTTTATATCAAGTATGATGACAGATCCATCTGCGAGATGCATAAAAATACAGACACTTCAATCACCATCAATCAACAAAGAGGAAGAGGAAGAAGCAGAAGTAATGCTCATAGAAGATGAAGCACAAAGATCCCATTGCGAGGATTGGAGGACAGAATTTCATGCTTATTTAATGAAAGGATAAACACCAAGAAATAGATTAGAAATGCATAAATTAAAAATCCGTGCAATAAATTATGAATTAAGAGACGGAGTATTATACCGAAGATCCTTTAATGGACCCTCGCTCAGATGTTTAACATGAAAGGAAGGAGAAGCAGTGTTAAAAATGCTACACAGTGGGGATGCTGGCAATCATAGTGGCGGAAGATCTTTAGCACATAAGGCGAAAATACAAGGCTATTATTGGCCATATATGCATGAAGATGTGAAACAAATATCAAGACGTTGCGAAGATTGTCAAAGACACAGAAAGAAAATACATGCACCAGGTGCGCCGTTAACCTCTTCAACAAGTGTATGGCCTTTTGGAAAGTGGGGATTAGACATTGTAGGACCATTTTTACCAGGTACATGGCAAAGGAGATATTTGATTGTCGCAACAGATTATTTCACAAAGTGGGCAGAAGTAAAAGCGGTACAACACATTCGCGATAAAGATATTTTTACTTTCATATTCGAAAACATAATATGCAGATTTGGAATTCAAAGACGGTTGGTATCGACAATGGGAAACAGTTTGAGGGACAAAATATAGAATTATTGCTTAATGCATTTCAAATAAAATGTGAGAAATCAACTCCTTTATACCCCTTGAGCCAACGGACAAAAGCGAAGCAATAAATAAAACAATCGTTGATATATTTAAGAAAAAATTAGAAGGGCATAATAAGGCATGGTGTGAGCAAGTGCATAATGCGGTATGGGCTTATAATACAACAAGGCGAGAAGCTACGGGGATGTCACCGTTTTGTCTAACCTATGGTGTTGAAGTTGTACTTCCGACAGAGGTTGTTATTCCAACAACAAAGAGAGAAGCTTGGGAGAAAAATCTTAGTGCGGGTAACATTTTAGTTAAATTAGATGACTTAGAAGAAAATAGAGAAAGAGCACTACGAAGATATGGAGAATTATCAGCGAAGATTGGCGAGAGAATATAACAAACGTGTCGAACACGCGAGTTTCAACAGGTGATATGGTGTTGCGAGAAACACAAATATATCAGCGAGAAAGTGGTGGCAAATTAGCGGAAAAGTGGGATGGACTTTATATCATCAAGGAGATAGTTAGAAAAGGGGCATATAGATTAATTGATCCAGAAGGCAACGATGTAGGCCAGAGATTGGGTAGACCATGGAATAGATTATATCTTAAGAAATATTATCCATAGAAGATGGAAAGGAAAGAATAAATTCTGAAATGTTAAATGAATGAAATAATATGAAATGTTCCTGCGACAGGGATATTGCGAAATTAAGAAAGAATGTGCGAATATCTCGCAAATGAATTGACAAATATTAACCAAAAGTGAATGATTAAATGAATTAACAGAAATGAAAGAGTGAGTGAATGTGACGAAACTTTATGGCGTACACCCTAGTTCGCGAATGATATTTCGCAAGAGGCAAATGTAAGACCTAAAGTGCGTCATATAAGGGGGTATCTCTTGACATGGCTCGGGGAAAAGGTTACACCGCCCCGGAACCCGAGTCATGAAAATTTGGGGCCCATGAAAGCCTATCCGGGAGAGATACCTTGGATTTCCAACTATATATATAAGGTTATACCCTGGTTGGACGCCCGAGGGTCTCTTCCAAGGAGTCGTGTATGCTCAAGGCGCCGAGGTACACGGTTGAGCCAAGAGTGCCCGGGACATTTGAAGTGTCTCGGCCATTCTTGGCAAGTCTTGGCACATGCCGCACTCGGCCCGAAGAAAACTCCACTTAGGGTGCGGTCTTGTAACCATAAACCCTATAGGTATAAGGGATAAGAGGCTGCGAAAACAACTGGTTGTTGTTAAGACCAGGATGGGAGGAGCTAGTCTTGTATGGCCGATGTACGCCTCCTTGAAGGGGCAAACGGGGGAGATGATAAGGGCGGCACCCTCCATTTGGGAGCTCATAAGTGTCACAAGACGGCAATGTCATGGGGCTTTATATTCGCAAGAACATTTAGGCCTGTCATATTGTCGCAAATGAAATATCCTGCAGAGGAAAAAATACTAAAGAAATGATAAGACAAGATCAATGGTTCATTACATGAAAGTGTAAGGACATCCTGCGATCTTGTCGCAAGACGTCAATGTCATGGGATTTTATGTTCGCAAGAATATTTAGACTGTCATATTGATGCAAAATGAGGGGTGGCAAAATAAGACCTTTAACTAGGAAGGCAAAATAAGACCACACAAAAACAATGATAAGGCAAGATCAATAGGTCAATACATGAAAATGTAAAGACACCCCGCGATCTTGTCGCAATGATGAATTTCAAAGATAAATGAAGATAATAGAATAGCAATCATTAAATACCAAAAATTATACTTGTTGAAAGAAAGAAGAGTAACGCAGACGAGTACATACATCAAAAAAGATGATTGAAGTACATAAAGAAACAATAGCACGAGAAGGAAGATTACAAGAGAAAATCATCTCTCAAATAGTAGCTTTTTAACCAGAAGGAGATGCTGGGTTTTCTTCGGCAACTTTATCTATATTTTCTAGTTAATATATTTCCAGCAGATCCTTCTTCTTCATTTGCGACATCATCATTGACAGTTTTATTGGGAGAGACAGTTTATTCATCTTCAAGTTCTTCGCCAGTATTATAATCATAACCGCTATCAGGAGGATTAGGAACTTCATCATCACTTACTTCCAGAGGTTCAACAGACACAGGATCAAGAGATTTAGATAGTAAAACATTATTCACAAGAACTTCGGCTCTAAGATGAAATTGACGAAGGAGTGCTTTCTGTTGATTTTTACTCTCTATATCTTTACAGTCACACATATAGTCAAATTTTCTTTCTGCCCTATCGCGAGAAAGTGCAAGAGAAGCAGTGAGTATTCCATTCTCTTTGTAAATTTTGAGTAGTCGATTTTAAAGCGTAATGGAGGAGTGAAGTTTTTCTCGGACTCTGCAAAATAAAAAGTAAAAGGAATTATACAAACAAAAAATATGAAGGCTTGATAAAGAAAGAATAGATGAGGCAGTCAACTTATATGACTACCTTCCTTCTACGAGGTAAGATGTTGGATTAGAGCCGAACAACTATTCTCCAAATGATCCATGGCATTGTCAAAATTATCTCCAATTAAACCTTTCAAAGCGAGATCGCCAACTTTTTTCGTTGGAAACAAGTAAAGCATTCTCTTTTGTAAGGGAAGAATTGGACTTTTCTAGTTCGGAACATTGATCCTTGAATTGGTTTACTTTTACACTTGAGTTTATTCTACCCCGAATCGGTTTATCCTTTCGCGATAACTTCTTCCAGTTGATTTCTCGTGAACAAAGAGATTGTTCTTGCTTTTTACATAATTTTTGACAAATATCATTTTGTTGCGAGTAAATCGCCACCTTGTTTAACAGAGTTCGCTTCTCTTGAGAAAGAGTTCCATTCTCATCTGATAAAGTTTCCAACTCCAAATTAGCTTTAGTCAAAGAGTAAGACATGCGAGATAAGTCATTACTTAATGAATCTTGTTTCTGAGCTAAATCAGCATTTTCTTTAGAAAGATTATCTATTTGATCAACAGAATATGTATGAAGATTATCTAATTGATTATATTGCTCCATCCAAGCATCTATATCAACTCGAACTTCTTCAACAAGTAGATTCCAACCGATATATCTCCATTTTTCGTTTTCGGTTTAAAGCTTGAAGGGCGAACAAGGGCTTGAGTTTTTTTAAAAAAAAAAATGGACAATACTGAGGCAAGAGTTTACATTTTAGTTCTTCATTCTTCTTGCGAAGATTATCACGATCTAGTGAAATATTTTGAAGTTTTTGATTCTCAAGATGGAGAATATTACATTTTGCAGTCATGGCTTGGAGATCATTCTTCAAAGTGTTAATTTCTTTCTCCAAGGATGTTTGCGAAATTCTATCAGGACCAAGGTGTTTGCTCAAAATCTTGCAAATATCATATTTGATAGGATCGATGTAAGTCTTCTTAGCATCGTTCACAATATCCGATAGGACTTTGAAGGCCACATCTATTCCTTCTAAATTTTCTTTAATAAGTGGGATTTGCTTTTAAAAGGAAGTAATAGTGATAGAAGAAGGGAGAGATGAATCATCTTTTGTTAAAGGAATATCACGAGAAGAAGAAATCTCGTGAGGGTTAATGATTGGAGGAATGGTAGAGGCATTAACAATGGAAGAAGAAATAGGCTCATTCGCAACAGGGCTGTTATGAGGGGGTTGATCTATGAGAAATTCAGGCATAGAAATGTTATATTTGGAAGAAACAGTAGGGATCTCTTGCGAAGATGTCGCAGTAGGAGTTGTAAGTTTGAATGTAGGAAAAGTGACATAAGGCGCAACGGGTTTAGAATGGCGAGGCTTCTTGGGGGACTTATCAGCATTTTGGTCATCCTGCGAATCACAAGCTAAATAAGAAACAGAGGCAACAATATTGTTATTAAGAGAATAAATGTTTCTTAAATACCTTGTTACTCGCAGGCTTTTTTTTAGAAGCAGTGGATTTCGGTTGCGAGCCCATAGAGATATTAGGGTTCGTAATGGTGAATTTGGTGTTGGATTTGTTCTTGCTGAAACAAAAATGGCAGAGGAGTCGTTAAAAGAAGAACAGTATCAAGATAAAACAACTTCAATAAGACAGATCAATCATAAAATGATCAAATTCAGCAAAATTGACAAACCTTGATGCCATAGAAACAGTAGCAGAAAAATAATAGCAGGAAAACGATGAAGAAGATGATGAAGAAAAGCAAAGAGAAAATAGTTGCATACAATGAAGAAGACGAAGTAAAAGAAAAGAAATGCTTTCACAAGGAATCCTCCTTTAAATAGACGATAAAAGAGTAACTTAGGATAACACTAAATGTGCCCTGCAGTAAAATGGAAATTTTAGACACGTGTAAACAGTCATTCCCGAATTCACGGAATCTTGTCGTGAGAAAATTGATGGAAAATCAATGATTGCTGCATCTCAAAATATTGGTTCTCATGACATTCTCTTCTTCGCAGAGAAGACATGAGAAGAGGCAAGATGTAGGATCGAATATCGCGACATCAATACTTCGCGAGATTAATAAATGACGACATTGCGAGGGAGTCGCAGGAAGTAAAATAAATGACGCAATGAATGACGAAACCAGAAAACGAGGAAGATATGAAAATATGGCGAAGTTTAATAGTGTCGCGAGATTGTATACTTGTACGCTTGCGATATTTCGCAAGCCATTCCTTGAAAATAAAGGCTGACTTAGTCTGTCATCCACTATGTACTACCCTATATAAAGGGTTGAGTAAGTCTGTTTGTGAGAGGAGTTCTTTTTGGAATTGTTAAGCAAGTCATTAGAGAGAGAAATTTTTAGAGTGATTGTAATTCTATAACTCATTTCTATTTCATATTGTAAAGATTCAAGTATTCAATCAATATGAATCATAATCATTCATCTTAAAATGTCTTAGTTGTGTATATTCTAGTGAGGGGTGTAGTGTAGGATTTCCTGCAACTACAATTGTCTTCTTTTCCGTTCTTTTCGCTTTAATCTTTAGCTCCAAGTCTTTATGATATCACCAAACTCCTTGGATCAATTTTCTTTATGGTCCAGAACCTGTAGACAAAAGATAAATACCCAAGAACGTAAAAAAGATCAAAATAAATTAAAAAAAATAAATAAATCTAAAATCCTAAAAACAAGTACGCGTCGGCGGCGCCAAAAATTGATGTGTTGTGATAATGGTAAATAAAGTGATTCGATTCTCGAACTTGTGAAGGATAACTTTAGACTTAAATTCAAAACTAAAATAGAAAAATCACTAATAATTATAGCAAACACTGAGAAAGTTAATATCAATATTAAAAGAACACCGAGGCTAAGATTCCACTATTTTCCAAGTTCAAAGCGATTTAACCCAATATTTATATTCATGCAATTTTCTCGTTCAATTTGATTCTAAACTATTGCAACAAGTAGATTCTCAAAATAACAAGTGTAAATCCGAAGCATAGAACATCAAAAACCTAGGTCCAAGTATGCTCTATCAAAAGAAATAACAATTGTTTAACAAAAATCATTCAAACAATTTCCGATCAAGGCAAATAATCATATAATAATTGCAAATAAATAGATAAATAAGAATATACCACTTCTTGTTGGAAAAATAGCTTCCTCTATCGCCTCAAACAATGGGGTTTAGCTCCTCATATTAATCATGACCTCAAAATATTGGTTTATGGTTCAAAAGTTGATTAAAAGAGTGAAAAGTAATAACACAGACTGTTTGCAACAGTGTATCGGCGTTACAAAATAGCTGTTACAATGGAACTGTTAAAGAAAACTTTTGTAAACACTGTTGCTTTGTCGCTGATTTTAAGACCCCAAAAATGACTGTCTTCAATGGCCTTTTGTTCTTCGTGTTCTTCCTTGTGCACCAGCACAAAAAATTTCCTGCAACTCTTGATTTCGTTCTCTGTTATTCTCTAAACTTCCCCAAAGTATACGTAACCCCTCTATGACTCATACCCAGGCTATATATACACAACAACAACCCTAAATCTCGATTAAATCTCCTCTTTTCTTCGGCAGAAAGTCCCGGAATTTTCCACTTCCAAACTCTTCTCTACGCATTTCTGAGCCGTACAGGTCATTCCAGTCCCTCTATTAGATTGATATGAATCTCATGAAAGGTTATCTTGCCTCAAATCTCCCGTAACTACCAAATATAATCAAACAAAATCCCGTGAAAAACTTCACCTCCCTGTTTTGCTCCAACTCGAGTTCTAGCCAATTTGGATTCAAACAAACGACTATACCAGGCCTGTTAGGCTCTAACAGGTCTAGTCCACCAAAATCCCGTGATTGAATCTCCTTAAATCCTCCCAAAAAATGCGAACCCTAATCTGATTCCCGTCTGCAAAAGTTTTCCCGCCAATTTGATATTTGAATTTGGGAAGAAAGGTGGTCTCCCCCTATCCAGAGTGGGAGTGCGAATAGCAGCTACCTAGGGGTGTCCTGAGGGTGCCCCTTATCCAAACTGTGGGTGCCAATATCACTTCCTCCGGGTGCTATGGACAACTTTTCGAGCCGATTTTTCCAAAAATGTTTATTGGCCAAAAATACCTACACACACATAAATTACCATAATAAGTACAAAAATGAGCACTATCAAATTATAGAATCGAGAAAAATTAGACACAAAAATGTGTCTATCTCCTCGTTAACAAAATTCTGGTGTCTGTGTTATTTCTTTTCTGCATTGTATTTTGTTATATAATTGAAATATCACAGGTTGTGCGTTAAGATCAATCAATTAGAATATCCAACCTTTGGTATTTGATTTACATTGATTGACACTTGAGCATTGATCTTTGGTACCGTTCAAGTTGTTTCACATAATAATCAGGCTCACGGATTTCTATTTGTTTGATTTGATGATTACATTGTGAAACAGAGATATTAAAACTCTTTGATATACTTTACTCTAGATTGAGTTTGAGTGTCTAGTTGATTCTCTAGAAAGTGTATTGGAGTAAGTCATCTCAGATTTCCAAATGAATTGTTGGGTGTGGTTGTTAGACCCCCGCATTTTCAATTGGTATCAGAGCAAGCAAACACTATAAACCTAATAAGTTTGTGTTTGATTGATCCTTAAAAATTTGCCCTATGGGAAATTTCTTTGGAAAACTTGGTCTTGGCATCTGTAACGCATGCCAGAACTCCTTAAAGATTGTTCGAAGATTATTATGGACAGAACCTCTGCTTTCTCATGATAATTTCTTTTCATCTAAGACTTTGGAAAACATAAATGGAGAGAAACAATCTAAAGGAAAAATTAAAAAGAAAGGAAGGTTGATAAAACGTTCTTTACGCTCAAAGATATGGAATCTCACTAGATTAACTCTTAATCTTTTTGAGGAATACTATCGTGATGGATCAATTGACAGAGATCTATTTAGAGATTTTGAAAGCGTTTTTAGATTCTTAGAAAAACTTAATTCCGTTAAGTTTAAGAATCGATCCGATAAAGGTTCGGCACATGTAAAACCATGTAATCATGATGTACGAACTAAACACGCTGTCAATACAAGTAGATCCAATAAAATGGGTTCTCATTTTGTTGACACAGTTTCAAGTTATCGGAAAAATCTTCTTTCTGGTCAAATGAAAAGGAAGTTAGAAAGATTTAGTAACCCTAATTATCATCATTACTATGATTATATCACTGGCACTGCTCACAAATATCAACCAGAAATGGTGCATGGGGAATTGGGATCTCTCTGCACATCATGCCATTTGGTAACAAGCCTGGAACTACCCCATTTGTATATATTTTGAGATGGGGCAAGAAATGGTTTGATTTGTGTATAGTTGGGTTAAAAATGTTATTCTGCCCTTCTAGGATATTCCAATAAGCTTTCTACTGCATCCGTCTCTTCACACAAATTGTGTTTTCACGGGTTGCACAACCTTGGTGTGTGAACATCAAAGAAAATCCTACATTCCTTTTGTGGGTCGCGGTTCATAAACGGGTCCAAGACCATTAGTGGGTATATAAAGAAGGAGTACGCGTACCTTCTTCTTCCCCCCATCCAGTCCGCGTACGTGAACTTTCTAGGGTTCACGAATTTCCTCCATTAAATCTTCCTTGGAGAAAAATAAGAAAAAGAGGTGTTCAAGGTTCATTCCAAGTAAGTGATTTCCTCTTGTTTTCCCTTCCAATTTCTAGATCTCATGATGAACTTCAAGGTTTCAAAAGGAATTTCTAAAACTTTGGGATTTTCATCTTCTTCTAGCATGAACTTACCTATAGATCAAAATTCCATTAGAATTAGATTTGTCAATGATTCTTGTGAAAAGGTTTTTGAAAGGATTTCATCCAATGGGTTTATTCTAGAAAAGAAGTTGGATTTTACTAGTGGGCATAAAGAGGATTTGGTATGTTTTGAAAAATTCAATCTTGGAAACATCTTTAATGGTCTTGGTGAAGGTTTTGACACTCTTACAAGAATTTTCTATGCTAACATCTATGATGTTAATATTGAAGACATGGAATTCAATACCATGATAAATAGACAAAGAATTCTTGTCAATAGAGAGTTGATTTCAAAGATTACCAAAATTCCTTTGGGTAATTTTCGTCTCCCTAGGCCAAATGATGAAAGACCATCATATGAAACCATTTCGATTGGTCTTTGTGCTAAGAGTGTTGCTTGGAATGAAGGGAAACTACCTACTAATAATCTTAGTCTAGCTTTGATGTCATTTGGTAAACTTGGAATATCTAATCTTTGTCCCTCCACGATTGAGAATTATCGTTGGAGTCGTGAGTTCGTGGAATTGGTCTATTTCCTTAAGATGGGAACTTAAAGTATTGACATTTGTGGGTTTATCATTTTTCAAATGTTGTCAATGACATCTCCCAATAAGAAGTTAGGCTATCCATGCTTGATTGAGCAAATTAATTTGTCACACCTTTTCCATTGCTCCGATTGGCAACTCCATTGTAACTCCCAAGCTTGTTCGTCCATGTACTTTCAAACGTATGAGGGAGAATGCTTGCAAGCGACAAAGATATGACACACTTGATGGCACATGTGACTCCACCTCCATGAATCTTCTCCATCAGATTCTCAAAGGTGTTGATAATAAGTGCCAAGGTAAAGTGCATTCACTTTTTTCTTGGTAGCAATTACTTGTGATTGCTACCAAGTTTCCGGAAATCAAGGATGATATGGATAAGATTCAAGCCTCTCTTATGGTCTCCGATGATGAAGCTAATGATTAATTTTTTCTTGGTTTATTAGTTTTATTTGGATTTTGTCTAGTAAATCTTTTTATGAGAATTTATTTCTTGTCTTTTTAGAAGAATAACTAGGGTTTGGAATAGCCATTATTGTGAGTACACATAGCTATGTCCAACGTTTTCATCTTCATGTTTTTAGATTTATTTATTTAAATTCTAAGTTTTTTTTTTTGAAGATGATTTTTGCAATTTTAATCTTTATTATTTTGTATATTGCAAATTGTTATGGGATATGTTGTTTACGTCCGTGAACCTGTGACTGTCCCATACTTGTTCAAAAGTTATCTGTATTATGTCGGTATGAAAGTATTGATAAAAGATAGAATGAATTTTTGAAATTACAAAAGTTAAAACCTTTTATGTCATTATTTGATGGAAGAAAGGATAAAACTTTTGTTTACAAGGATTATTTTTGTTGTATGTCATTGTGCAAATAGTGATGGAAAATAGAATGAATCCTTATGTATTCCGCAGTATTGGTCGATCTCCGATCCACAATTTTTGTGCATATACTGTGTTGCTCCGTAAGTTCTCTTATGTCGAGCATGGCCAATTGAACTGATCACTTTTTGTGGTTGATTTAGTTGTGTATTCCAATTGAACTAACCATGGGTTGTCTTGGGGATTATTTCAATTGAAATTTTTGGATACAAATTCATGTTTTTCATGTGATTTGGTTATATCCAAAGAAATCCTTATTTTCTTGAAAAAGCAAGGTCGCCTTTGTTGTTCTTTCAGGAATGACATTTTATGGGGGGGAGTTATTTTTGAACTTGTGCTTAATTGCCAAATCTTTGTGGGGAGTGCGGTTGTGGAATATTGTAGGGGTTATCTTGTATCTTTATAAACTCCTTGATGAATGCATTTAGCTTCGGCTTTATGATGGCATATAAATAAGTTGGTATGGTATTCTCTTTTGGTCATGAAGTATCTCTATGAAAATTTCATGAGGATCCCACTAATTTTCGTACCTTTGCCAATTTATATTGACAAAAAGGGGTAGAATTAATGTGTAGTTTCATACTACAAATATATATGGTTTACGGATCATTATGTAAGGGGGAGTGGTTTTCATGTTGAGATGAAGTATTGACTAAGGGGGGAATGATACATATCACCATAGTATTGTTGTCAAAGTTGTGATACAATTGGACTTTGATGATGTGTAGTAATACTATGACACTGTATAACAATGATTGAGAGCATTTGTTTTCTCATTGTTATCGCTACGAATCTTCAACAACTATGATGCTGAGTTCAACACGTTTAAAATCATGGAGTACTTGGAAGTGACGAAGTTTTCGATCCGTGTTGAAGATGCCAAGGAGATCAAGCATTTGATGATAAGCTACAATTTCTATTTATTTTATAATCCATATGTATTGATAGTTTTGTCACTAAAATTGACAAAGGGGGAGATTGTTAGAGCACTGCTCGGTCGAACTCGCATGCGTTGCTATCTCAAGCATGTTTGTCAATGTTAGTGATCAAAACTATAAGTCTTGATTTCTAGCCGATTTATAGATGTCTCGGACTAGGACATAGATTGTGTAGTTGAGCTTAGTTTTCACGGCGTTCATCATTTGAAGACGAAGAACTACTAAGGGGAGCTTGTGGAACTTCATCGACAAAAGGTATGTGGAGACTTGAACTCATCTATCACTTGGAAAGTCTATTTCTACTCTATATCCTATATTACGACATAAGTCGTATTACGATATAGTTTTCAATATACACATTTGAGATTTCGAGATGAGTTTATCTCGCTTACATATTTCTCGAAATATGTGTTGGCAAGCTTTCGCTTAGACCAAGTTCATCTTATATCATGAGAAAATTGTTGAGTAACATCTTACATGGTTTGTGTGATACAATCATTTGGTGTAGGCTTGGAATGTTTCGATAATGATTATTTCAATATCTTGAAAATTTCTTTGATTCTAATAGTGTGTGAAAAAGGCTATTGTCATCCTCTAAGAATGTTTCAATGATTGAAATAAAGATCTTAAAATCATGTAACCATCTTTGGATATAAGCATATAGTGTGTTCGCACATTTTTGTGTAAGTCCAAAACCGGGAACCAAATGTATACATACTTGTGTGTGTACTAAATGGTTGATGGATACTGGCTAAGTATGCGTACAAGAATACTTAGCGGAATTTCACGTCCATGAATTTCTGATGAGTTTGGAAATCAAAACCAACTCAACTAGTTACCAAAGTATGCGTACCCGTATGCATACTGGCGGAAAGCTCACGACCATGAATTTCTGCTGAGTTTGAAAACCAAAACAAACTCAAATCTGGTTACTTAACTACGCATACTTTACGCATACTTAAGTGGTTACTTTCTAAAATCGGTCATGTACATGAACCTAAACATTTATAAAATAATGAATGCAATCTTTGCAAACCGTGGCTATAATGTTCATGTATTGATTGTAGTGAATCAAACCAATTTTTCTTCAATTGTGATCTTGTATACTTCTATGAGAATATAGCAATTGAACTGTTCTTCAACTAGTTTCATTTGAGTCATTTGAACTAGTTATGGTTAAGATGAATAAGGTTGATATGAGAGTGATCATATGGCTAACCTCGGTTAACTATTTGTGAACCAACATGGTGTACACGTTTAGGTACGGTTACATAACCCTAAATGAGGGTACATTTCATTTGTGTGTAACAAGCTAAGTTCGATCTAACGGTTGAAAGATATTAGCTTGGTTGAATCAGGTTTTTCATCTAACGGTGAATATTGAATGCTTTGTTACCAACGTGACTTGGATTGCAAACCCTGATTTGAAAACTATATAAAGGAGAACTCTAGAAACAGGGAAAACTAATCCCCACACCTCTTGTGTGCTACTAGGTGCTAACTAGAGTCGATTCTCCTTTAATCTTATGTTTCTATCGAGACCCTGTTGGTTAATGACTTCAAAGACTTCATTGGGATTGTGAAGCCAGACCCAACTATTTTCTTTGTAGTTGCGTGTTCTGATCCTTCCCGATTCTATCGTATTGAGTACAATTGAAATAATTGACTCGGGATTAATTTCTCTGATAAGCAAGATAAAAGTAATCACAAACTTCTTCGTCTCATCGTTTGTGATTCCACAATATCTAGTTTCGCCATCATACGATTTAGATTATTGTGAGGTGATTGATAATACTAGGTTGTTCTTCAGGAATATAAGTCTAGTTTATCAATTGGTTCCTGTTCACCTTGATTTATCAAAGACGAAACAAAAACTCTTGGGTAATTCTGTGGGAGACAAGCACAGTGCCTTGGTAGGTTTCTAAAGATGGTTTTCCTACGTGTTAAACTGCAAGTGCACAGTGCCTTTGGAGGCAGTGGCAAGCACAGGTCGAACCACAGAGAAATGGAGTGTGTGTGAATGATCAAAAGCTTACTCTAACTGATTTCTAGTGAAGTGACAAAAATATATGGTTTGTTTAGTGTCTTTACGACTGAGTTGGAGGTTGCAAAGGTAAAGGCAAGCTGAAATACAATTAATGAGTATAAAGGGTACTAGGATTGTCAAATCCACCACTAATTCATGTTATGGGATTCAATTAGCTCGAGTGTTTTGTTCCTGTGACAGATAAGGATAATGTGTCAATTTACTCACTTATCTAAGGTGTTTCACCAAGTGATACTTCAATTATCAGCTAAAGTACTAACCCAGAGCACTAATTATCTAGTTAAGCACAACTAGTCAAGGGAATTAGCAACTATCTCTAAGGCTTGAGCTGAAGCACAAACAACACAGTTTTAGCCTAACTACAATGGATACAAGGCATTCATTGTGAGAGTAAAGTGTTGTAAAACTAAAATTGAAGATATCTTATCATTTAATCATGCAAAAACAACTCAAACCCAGTTGAACCATTAACCGAGAATCGGGGTTTCATTTAAATCCTAGCAGATTAAAATTAGAACATAGTGAACATGATAAAGATAGACTTAAAATTGAAAATACAAGTTTGAACCCTCAAAACTGACTGTTTTCTCTCACATCAAAACAACAATTTATACCCTACAAATCACTCAAACTAACCACTAATCGATGACCCAAACTCGCTTTCCGCTCCGAATCGACCATGCTTGGGTTGTTGGTGAAACCCTAGAGTTCTAGCTATCTCAACCCTAGCTTCTAGGTTATGGAAGAATCTAAAGGTAAAGATGGGTAGAACTAGGGTGGTTGTGGTACATTGTGTGATTGTTTGGGGTGTCAGGAGGATGATGGAAGTGGTGAGGTGGTGGCTCTGCCATGGTATGGTCGGGGAGAGGGAGGAGAAGATGGGTTTCTCTGCAGGTGGTATGGAGAAGAAAGAGAAGATGAAGATAGAAATGGATTTGGTCGATAGGGTATAGGTGTAGGTGGGTTTTGTTGTGAAGCAGGCACATCAAGTGTTGATGGGAAGGACGGAGCGAGCATTGGATGCGGATGGGCGAGATCTGAACGGCTCAGGGAGAATCGGGCTGTTTTGGTGTTGAGCGGGTGCAGCGATCTTCGATGAGAAGGATGGAGCGAGCGTTGGATGAAGATGGATGAAATCTTCACGGCTCGGGAATGAATCGGGTTCGGATCCGGGTGATGGGCCGTGTCTTGGACCGCGCTCAAGCCCATGTCTTGTAGATGGGTTGCTACTTGTTGGGTTGTAAGCGATGCGCGTTATTGCGGCTTTGGCTTTTTGCTCCATAGACGCTTGTCTCCAATTTTCGCTCTTTTGGCTCCTCAATTTCTCCGAGCTTTATTTACTACCGAAAACACAAAACTAATTAGTACAAATATTTATTCTTGAAAACAAAGAAAACACAGAATCTGGGATAATATCTGATTTCTAAGCACAAAAGATGAGTTAAATGCCAATAAATAGATGTGGAAATATGCAATATTTGGCACTCATCAGCTAACTAGAGTCGATTCTCCTTTACCTTATGTTTCTATCGAGACCCTGTTGGTTAACGACTTCAAAGACTTCATTGGGATTGTGAAGCGGACCCAACTATTTTCTTTGTAGTTGCGTGTTCTGATCCTTCCCGATTCTATCGTATTGAGTACAATTGAAATAATTGACTCGGGATTAATTTCTCTGATAAGCAAGATAAAAGTAATCACAAACTTCTTCGTCTCATCGTTTGTGATTCCACAATATCTAGTTTCGCCATCATACGATTTAGATTATTGTGAGGTGATTGATAATACTAGGTTGTTCTTCAGGAATATAAGTCTAGTTTATCAATTGGTTCCTGTTCACCTTGATTTATCAAAGACGAAACAAAAACTCTTGGGTAATTCTGTGGGAGACAAGCACAGTGCCTTGGTAGGTTTCTAAAGATGGTTTTCCTACGTGTTAAACTGCAAGTGCACAGTGCCTTTGGAGGCAGTGGCAAGCACAGGTCGAACCACAGAGAAATGGAGTGTGTGTGAATGATCAAAAGCTTACTCTAACTGATTTCTAGTGAAGTGACAAAAATATATGGTTTGTTTAGTGTCTTTACGACTGAGTTGGAGGTTGCAAAGGTAAAGGCAAGTCGAAATACAATTAATGAGTATAAAGGGTACTAGGATTGTCAAATCCACCACTAATTCATGTTATGGGATTCAATTAGCTCGAGTGTTTTGTTCCGTGATGAGATAAGGATAATGTGTCAATTTACTCACTTATCTAAGGTGTTTCACCAAGTGATACTTCAATTATCAGCTAAAGTACTAACCCAGAGCACTAATTATCTAGTTAAGCACAACTAGTCAAGGGAATTAGCAACTATCTCTAAGGCTTGAGCTGAAGCACAAACAACACAGTTTTAGCCTAACTACAATGGATACAAGGCATTCATTGTGAGAGTAAAGTGTTGTAAAACTAAAATTGAAGATATCTTATCATTTAATCATGCAAAAACAACTCAAACCCAGTTGAACCATTTAATCGAGAATCGTGGTTTCATTTAAATCCTAGCAGATTAAAATTAGAACATAGTGAACATGATAAAGATAGACTTAAAATTGAAAATACAAGTTTGAACCTCAAAACCGATCAATTTCTCTCACATCAAAACAACAATTTATACCCTACAAATCACTCAAACTAACCACTAATCGATGACCCAAACCTGCTTTCTCTGCTCTGAATTGACCATGCTTGGGTTGTTGGTGAAAACCCTAGAGTTCTAGCTATCTCAACCCTAGCTTCTAGGTTATGGAAGAAGCTAAAGGTAAAGATGGGTAGAACTAGGGTGGTTGTGGTCATGGCGCAGCTTGTTTGGGGTGTCGGGAGGATGATGGAAGTGGTGAGGTGGTGGCTCACGCCATGGTATGGTCGGGGAGAGGGAGGAGAAGATGGGTTTCTCTGCAGGTGGTATGGAGAAGAAAGAGAAGATGAAGATAGAAATGGATTTGGTCGATAGGGTATAGGTGTAGGTGGGTTTTGTTGTGAAGACGTGCACATCAAGTGTTGATGGGAAGGACGGAGCGAGCATTGGATGCGGATGGGCGAGATCTGAACGGCTCAGGGAGAATCGGGCTGTTTTGGTGTTGAGCGGGTGCAGCGATCTTCGATGAGAAGGATGGAGCGAGCGTTGGATGAAGATGGATGAAATCTTCACGGCTCAGAATGAATCGGGTTCGGATCCGGGTGATGGGCCGTGTCTTGGACTGCTCAAGCCCATGTCTTGTAGATGGGTTGCTACTTGTTGGGTTGCAACTGATGCGCGCGCGGGCTTTGGCTTTTTGCTCCATAGACGCTTGTCTCCAATTTTCTGCTCTTTTGGCTCCTCAATTTCTCCGAGCTTTATTTACTACCGAAAAACACAAAACTAATTAGTACAAATATTTATTCTTGAAAACAAAGAAAACACAGAATCTGGGATAATATCTGATTTCTAAGCACAAAAGATGAGTTAAATGCCAATAAATAGATGTGGAAATATGCAATATTTGGCACTCATCAGCTAACTAGAGTCGATTCTCCTTTACCTTATGTTTCTATCGAGACCCTGTTGGTTAACGACTTCAAAGACTTCATTGGGATTGTGAAGCCAGACCCAACTATTTTCTTTGTAGTTGCGTGTTCTGATCCTTCCCGATTCTATCGTATTGAGTACAATTGAAATAATTGACTTCGGGATTAATTTCTACGATAAGCAAGATAAAAGTAATCACAAACTTCTTCGTCTCATCGTTTGTGATTCCACAATATCTAGTTTCGCCATCATACGATTTAGATTATTGTGAGGTGATTGATAATACTAGGTTGTTCTTCGGGGAATATAAGTCTAGTTTATCAATTGGTTCCTGTTCACCTTGATTTATCAAAGACGAAACAAAAACTCTTGGGTAATTCATGGGAGACAAGCACGGTGCCTTGGTAGGTTTCTAAAGATGGTTTCCTACGTGTTAAACTCGCAAGTGCACAAGGTGCCTTTGGAGGCGATGGCAAGCAGAGTCGAACCACGAGAGAAATGGAGTGTGTGTGAATGATCAAAAGCTTACTCTAACCGATTTCTAGTGAAGTGACAAAAATATATGGTTTGTTTAGTGTCTTTACGTCGAGTTGGAGGTTGCAAAGGTAAAGGCAAGTCGAAATACAATTAATGAGTATAAAGGGTACTAGGATTGTCAAATCCACCACTAATTCATGTTATGGGATTCAATTAGCTCGAGTGTTTTGTTCCTGTGACAGATAAGGATAATGTGTCAATTTACTCACTTATCTAAGGTGTTTCACCAAGTGATACTTCAATTATCAGCTAAAGTACTAACCCAGAGCACTAATTATCTAGTTAAGCACAACTAGTCAAGGGAATTAGCAACTATCTCTAAGGCTTGAGCTGAAGCACAAACAACACAGTTTTAGCCTAACTACAATGGATACAAGGCATTCATTGTGAGAGTAAAGTGTTGTAAAACTAAAATTGAAGATATCTTATCATTTAATCATGCAAAAACAACTCAAACCCGGTTGAACAGTTTAACCGAGAATCAGGGTTTCATTTAAATCCTAGCAGATTAAAATTAGAACATAGTGAACATGATAAAGATAGACTTAAAATTGAAAATACAAGTTTGAACCCTCAAAACTGACTGTTTTCTCTCACATCAAAACAACAATTTATACCCTACAAATCACTTAAACTAACCACTAATCGATGACCCAAACCTGCTTTCTCTGCTCTGAATCGACCATGCTTGGGTTGTTGGTGAAAACCCTAGAGTTCTAGCTATCTCAACCCTAGCTTCTAGGTTATGGAAGAAGCTAAAGGTAAAGATGGGTAGAACTAGGGTGGTTGTGGCTGTTGGCGCAGTTGTTTGGGGTGTCAGGAGGATGATGGAAGTGGTGAGGTGGTGGCTCTGCCATGGTATGGTCGGGGAGAGGGAGGAGAAGATGGGTTTCTCTCGGGTGGTATGGAGAAGAAAGAGAAGATGAAGATAGAAATGGATTTGGTCGATAGGGTATAGGTGTAGGTGGGTTTTGTTGTGGCAGGCACATCAAGTGTTGATGGGAAGGACGGAGCGAGCATTGGATGCGGATGGGCGAGATCTCGAACGGCTCGGGGAGAATCGGGGCTGTTTTGGTGTTGAGCGGGTGCGGCGATCTTCGATGAGAAGGATGGAGCGAGCGTTGGATGAAGATGGATGAAATCTTCACGGCTCGGAATGAATCGGGTTCGGATCGGGTAATGGGCCGTGTCTTGACCGCTCAAGCCCATGTCTTGTAGATGGGTTGCTACTTGTTGGGTTGCAACTGATGCGCGCGCGGGCTTTGGCTTTTTGCTCCATAGACGCTTGTCTCCAATTTTCTGCTCTTTTGGCTCCTCAATTTCTCCGAGCTTTATTTACTACCGAAAAACACAAAACTAATTAGTACAAATATTTATTCTTGAAAACAAAGAAAACACAGAATCTGGGATAATATCTGATTTCTAAGCACAAAAGATGAGTTAAATGCCAATAAATAGATGTGGAAATATGCAATATTTGGCACTCATCAGCTAACTAGAGTCGATTCTCCTTTACCTTATGTTTCTATCGAGACCCTGTTGGTTAACGACTTCAAAGACTTCATTGGGATTGTGAAGCCAGACCCAACTATTTTCTTTGTAGTTGCGTGTTCTGATCCTTCCCGATTCTATCGTATTGAGTACAATTGAAATAATTGACTCGGGATTAATTTCTCTGATAAGCAAGATAAAAGTAATCACAAACTTCTTCGTCTCATCGTTTGTGATTCCACAATATCTAGTTTCGCCATCATACGATTTAGATTATTGTGAGGTGATTGATAATACTAGGTTGTTCTTCGGGGGAATATAAGTCTAGTTTATCAATTGGTTCTCGTTCACCTTGATTTATCAAAGACGAAACAAAAACTCTTGGGTAATTCTGTGGGAGACAAGCACGGTGCCTTGGTAGGTTTCTAAAGATGGTTTTCCTACGTGTTAAAGCGCAAGTGCACGGTGCCTTTGGAGGCGATGTGGCAAGCACGAGTCGAACCACGAGAAATGGAGTGTGTGTGAATGATCAAAAGCTTACTCTAACTGATTTCTAGTGAAGTGACAAAAATATATGGTTTGTTTAGTGTCTTTACGACTGAGTTGGAGGTTGCAAAGGTAAAGGCAAGCTGAAATACAATTAATGAGTATAAAGGGTACTAGGATTGTCAAATCCACCACTAATTCATGTTATGGGATTCAATTAGCTCGAGTGTTTTGTTCCGTGATGAGATAAGGATAATGTGTCAATTTACTCACTTATCTAAGGTGTTTCACCAAGTGATACTTCAATTATCAGCTAAAGTACTAACCCAGAGCACTAATTATCTAGTTAAGCACAACTAGTCAAGGGAATTAGCAACTATCTCTAAGGCTTGAGTCAAGCACAAACAACACAGTTTTAGCCTAACTACAATGGATACAAGGCATTCATTGTGAGAGTAAAGTGTTGTAAAACTAAAATTGAAGATATCTTATCATTTAATCATGCAAAAACAACTCAAACCCAGTTGAACCACAGAACTGAGAATCAGGGTTTCATTTAAATCCTAGCAGATTAAAATTAGAACATAGTGAACATGATAAAGATAGACTTAAAATTGAAAATACAAGTTTGAACCCTCAAAACTGACTGTTTTCTCTCACATCAAAACAACAATTTATACCCTACAAATCACTCAAACTAACCACTAATCGATGACCCAAACCTGCTTTCTCTGCTCTGAATCGACCATGCTTGGGTTGTTGGTGAAAACCCTAGAGTTCTAGCTATCTCAACCCTAGCTTCTAGGTTATGGAAGAAGCTAAAGGTAAAGATGGGTAGAACTAGGGTGGTTGTGGTGTTGGCGCATTGTTTGGGGTGTCGGAGGATGATGGAAGTGGTGAGGTGGTGGCTCGCCATGGTATGGTCGGGGAGAGGGAGGAGAAGATGGGTTTCTCTGCAGTGGTATGGAGAAGAAAGAGAAGATGAAGATAGAAATGGATTTGGTCGATAGGGTATAGGTGTAGGTGGGTTTTGTTGTGAAGCAGGCACATCAAGTGTTGATGGGAAGGACGGAGCGAGCATTGGATGCGGATGGGCGAGATCTGAACGGCTCAGGGAGAATCGGGCTGTTTTGGTGTTGAGCGGGTGCAGCGATCTTCGATGAGAAGGATGGAGCGAGCGTTGGATGAAGATGGATGAAATCTTCACGGCTCGTAATGAATCGGGTTCGGATCGGGTAATGGGCCGTGTCTTTGACCGCTCAAGCCCATGTCTTGTAGATGGGTTGCTACTTGTTGGGTTGTAAGCGATGCGCGCGCGGCTTTGGCTTTTTGCTCCATAGACGCTTGTCTCCAATTTTTCGCTCTTTTGGCTCCTCAATTTCTCCGAGCTTTATTTACTACCGAAAAACACAAAACTAATTAGTACAAATATTTATTCTTGAAAACAAAGAAAACACAGAACTGGGATAATATCTGATTTCTAAGCACAAAAGATGAGTTAAATGCCAATAAATAGATGTGGAAATATGCAATATTTGGCACTCATCGCCTAACTAGAGTCGATTCTCCTTTACCTTATGTTTCTATCGAGACCCCCGTTGGTTAACGACTTCAAAGACTTCATTGGGATTGTGAAGCGGACCCAACTATTTTCTTTGTAGTTGCGTGTTCTGATCCTTCCCGATTCTATCGTATTGAGTACAATTGAAATAATTGACTCGGGATTAATTTCTCTGATAAGCAAGATAAAAGTAATCACAAACTTCTTCGTCTCATCGTTTGTGATTCCACAATATCTAGTTTCGCCATCATACGATTTAGATTATTGTGAGGTGATTGATAATACTAGGTTGTTCTTCGGGAATATAAGTCTAGTTTATCAATTGGTTCCTGTTCACCTTGATTTATCAAAAGACGAAACAAAAACTCTTGGGTAATTTTGTGGGAGACAAATTTATTCAATCCTATAGACTTTTCTTTGTGAGACAGATTTGTTTATCAAGTCTTCAACTTTTGGTCGTAGCAACTCTTGGTTGTGGGTGAGATCAACTAAGGGAATCAATTGCGTAGTATCGTGCTGGGATTAGAGACATAAGAAACGCAACTATACCTTGAATCAGTGTGAGATTGATTATGGTTCAACTACAGTCCAGTTCCAAGTTAATTGGTAATAGGATAGTGTCTGTAGCGGCTTAATACAGTGTGGTGTTCAATCTGGACTAGGTCCCGGGATTTTTATGCATTTGCGGTTTCCTCATTAACAAAATTCTGGTGTCTGCGTTATTTATTTTCCGCATTATATTTTGTTATATAATTGAAATATCACAGGTTGTGCGTGATCAATTAGAATATCGATCCAACCTTTGGTTGTTGATTTACATTGATTGACACTTGAACATTGGTCTTTGGTACCGTTCAAGTTGTTTCACATAATAATCAGGCTCACGGATTTCTATCTATTTGATTTGATGATTACATTGTGAAACAGAGATATTAAAACTCTTTGATATACTTTACTCTAGATTGAGTCTGACAGTCTAGATGATTCTCTAGAAAGTGTATTGGAGTAAGTCCTCTCAGATTGCCAAACGAATTGTTGGGTGTGGTTGTTAGACCCCCCGCATTTTTAATAGGATCACTATCAAGTAATGCGGAGTTAACGTATATGCGTATTTTACTTTATTATAATAAACAATTATAATGCGGATATCAAAGTAAAAGACACAGCAAGATTTTGTTAACGAGGAAACTGCAAATGCAGAAAACCCCGGGACCTAGTCCAGTTTGGAATACTCTCAGTCTTAAGACGCTATACAAAATCTAATACCAACTTCGTATAGTTGAGACCAAGCAAACTATACCTAGCTACTTAGTTCCCTTAGTATCCATGCACCTTCGACTTCTAGAGTCACGCACGTGAATAGAAAGTTCTTTGGATCGTATTCCAAACAGCAAAGGAAGAATTTATTTGGTAACCACTCTAATCAATCTTTCTAGAAGATAAGATGAGTTGTTAACAAAGGCTCTTCCGTTTAATCTAACAAACTCCTTTGTCTGGTTAGATCAATCTAACTTTAACTACCTAAATAATCAAGTATAGATTTTCAATCAATCAATATAGATCTCAAAGAGAAACCATAAAGCGATGTAGATCTCACACAACTAATTAATTGAATAAATCTGATTCTAGTTGGATCCTAGCTGATCAAGGTTTGTGCACACAATTCACAAGATACAAAAACCAATAGAAAATCTTTTTTGTCTTCAAATCTTATTTAATCTTCAATAACCTGCACAACACCACTTGAATCTCTTGTGATCAATCACGCACAGAACGGAGTATGTTATCAATGGATTATCACAATATGTCTTTAGATCTAACAACATTTCTCAAGATATGCAATAAATAACGAGATTCGGTTTTCATAATTCCAAGAAATGTTTGTCCAATATTTCCGAAATCTCTCAATAGAAAATATCCAATTAGTAAATGCACATTTATTAACTTTTATTTTCTAGAGCTACACATTAATTGATGGTAATTAATGTATATAAAACTAATAACCTTAATTAAAAAATTCTTAATTTATTTCGGCATAGGATCTCCTTGAGTACTAAGGAATATCTTTGAAAATTAAATGATAAGAATTTTTGTACGTGTTCAAAGTATGTTGACATCTCTTCAATGTAAATCCTTATTCATATTTACATGGATTTACATTCTTGGAATCGGTTATACCACACTTCCAAACAAGTTTAAAATTGGTTCACCTGTATTCCAAGATAACTATGTGATTGATCAAATATCAAATCACATATATGGGTTCAATTGGTTCTACCAATCACTAGGATCGGTTATACCTCAATATGGAAATACTTGTGATCGGTCACACAAGTTACCAGGACCGGTTACATCAGTTACCAGGAACGGTTACATTAGTTACCAGGACCGGTTACCATATTCCCATGGTATTTCTTGTGATCGGTCACACCATTTACCAGGATCGGTTACACCAATTACCAGAACCGATTACCAATTACAAGGATCGATCACACAACACTCTATGATCGGTCACACCAATTACTAGGATCGGTCACACCAATTACAAATATCGATCATACCATCTCATGGTGATTACTTAATATCGGTTACACCAATTGATAAAAACTAGTGATACCAAGTCATAAGTCAGGCATTGTGATTATTTATACCAATATACATAACAAAGTTACGATCAATTCTACCATCTCACACATATTGGTAATCCAAATATTTGCAATGAATAGTTGTACCAATAAGCCTAATGATTTCCTTTTCGATTCACAAAACAAGTTCATGAATGTACTTCCTTTAAACGAATGTAAATCATTGTTTCCTATAATGAAATCTTCACCATAACCCATTTACATAATCATAACATTATATATAAGATTATGTCGATATCATATCTACGAAGTTCAAAAGATAAGCGTTATACTTCGTAGTCTAATTCCTTAATATTATGATCATACAAATATGATCATGTCACATCACTAGAGTATTATACAATATGTACATCATATATAGCTTCGCAGTTATGTTTTCAATATAGCACGACTTGAAAGATACGTTAGGAATGAAACAGTTCAAGTCAATATTACTGACCTCAAGTGGAAGGATGATTTCGTTGTTGTAGTTCGTTACTTCTTCACATTCTTCAGGTCTTCAGAGTAATACTTGTATGTCTCAACATTCCTAGACTTTCTAGTCTAACCTAAACGAAGTTGACTCTAGTATATAATGAAGCGACTTTAGATGAGTTTTGACACACTAAAATATGACAACCAAACTTGACATACCAACGCTTGGTGAGTTCAACCGAGCTATGCTCTAACAGATAGAATCAAATCTCTTCCTGATGTTGAGATCTCTTTTCCATGATAGGAATAATTCTATGAATTCCTTGAAGAGATCCTTGATTGAAGAATAATTCCTCAACCTTGAGTAAGTTAGGTTCTCATTCGTTTACCTTTTTCAGAAGTAATTCTTGTTGCTTTACAAGATGAGCTTGAACAAGTAGAGAGTTTTCAAGAGAACACTTCAACATCAACACCTCTAATTTTATTTCTGCACAAGTCCGTGTCATTTTATGAAACTCTTTATCATAATCAATCACAGGATATGGAAGATTGGTATGATTGCAAGAGGTGGTTCCAATTCCATTAGGGTTATAGAACCTAGAAGAGTCACAAGCCATTTTTTAGCATATCTTTTTGAAACCCTTGCAGAGAGCTTTGCATGATAATCTATATTGTACATAATTGTTGTTTCAGAGGTATAGACAAGAATTTTTCTCCCTTGAGAGACAAAGATTACCGAAACTTATATACCAATAGTTTCCAAAGACTTGGTCATCGATTATGGAAATCAAATATTCTCCTTTAATAACCGAAAATTTCAAAATTGAAGGTTTTAAGAAAGGGACTTCTTGTGAATATTTCCATAGATCTTGCAAGTTTTTTAGACTATTGTGTTATATATACTGAGCTCATCAAACATAGTTTGAGTACTTTATGAGACAGTGTATTCAAACAAGATACTAAGTATCTGGTTGAGACAGATTATTCTCTTCAACAGTTGTAGAGAATCTTCTTTTATCTGTTCTTTTTGGGATCTTACTCCTCTTGTAAGACAAACCAAACTTATCATAGAAATGACTATCATTTAGATATTTAGGTATTACCTTATGTATTGATGAATAATTTGCCATATTCCTTTTTGTTTTGTTCCACCGTTTTCTTAGGTACCCATTTCCATGAGTTGCTAGTCTTTTGATCCTCTTTCGTTTTGTGATGAAAAACTCTTTGAGATCCTTTTTTAGAGTTCTTTGATCTAAGAAAATCATACTTATGCATGATTTCTTTCGAAAAAAGTCTCAAGTTACAACTTTGACTAGAAGTTGTTTTATCATACTTTGAACAAGGCGAATATTGGCAATCTCTTACAACATGACCTATAATTCCACACTGAAAACATCGTTTGTAATGATGTTTATGATGAAGTAGAAAATTCTGATGTGAGTAGTTCATCTTGGGATCACAGGAGAATACATACACTCTTTTAGGAGATGAAAAATTCCTTTGAGAGCCTTTGATGTCATTCTTCTTTATTTTTGAGGGAAAGATCAGACAGGTCTTATGGGTTTATCAAGGGAGGATGTAACCAGCTGATTTTTTGACATGAAAGAACGTGTTTCATCTTTCAGCCTTTTGACATGTTCGGAGACTGTCTTTATCTCGTAATCATATGAGATTCTTAAGGCATTGTACTTGTCTGCTTCTGTTTTTCTTAAGATCTCCGACCTCCTTTCTTGATCAATGCTTTTACTTAGTTTCTCTTCCAAGTATTGAATCTTTGAAGAAGATGCAATCTTGAGAGAATCTAAATCAGCTTTCAGAGTAGTTAGATCAAGGCTGAGTTGATCATTTTCAGCTTTCATATGACACAAGTCTTCTAGAAGCTTTCCTTATCTAGTGCAAGAGTGAGTTCGGTTGAACATGAAAGAAATTCCTTACTTAGTTCATTTAGTGAGATGTTTTTATATTCACACAATCAATATCTTCTTTATTATCATGAAGAGATTTTTCAGAATCTTAATCGTTGAGTGTGAATACAGGGCTTAACTTAACCTCTTCTTGAGAACATTCAGACATAATTTCAGAAGAGCAAGTAGAACTTGCGTAAGAAACCCCTTTTAAGCATTTGCTAAAATCAAACCCATAGTGAGACCTGACTGAATCTTGTGATACATTAACTGAGTCCTTCATAAGTTTAGCTTTGCTTTTCTTATTTCGACTCGTATCTTATAGGTTGGATCGCACCAAACACAAATTGTTAGATCTTTTCGTGTTTGTCCGATCTGATACTAATTGAAAATACGAGGGTACCCAAATACACCACAATATTTTTGTTTTCAACCTATAAGTACTCTTACCGAAAGTGATCGTCTATGGACACAAATCGGTATTCACACTTTGTATGATTGTCTATGGATACGAGGTCGAGACAATATGACTACCAAAGTGTGATACTTGATAATAGGTTCGGACTTAACCAAACTCTATAGGATCACTATCAAGTATATCGGAGTTAACGTTTGTGTAATTTACTTTAAATTATATCAACAAATATAATTGCGAAAAACAAAAGTAAATCACACATCAAGATTTTGTTAACGAGGAAAACTGCAAATGCATAAAAACCCCGGGACCTAGTCCAGAATTGAATACTCTCAGAATTAAGCCGTTATACAAAATCTACAGCGACTTTGTATAGTTGAGACCAAGCAACTACCCCTAGTTCACTTAGTTTCCTCAGTATCCCTGCGCTTCCGACTTCGAAGATCACACACTGGTACAATTCCTTTGGATCGTATTCCAAACAGTAAAGGAACAACAAATCTGTTTGGTAACAACTCTTTCGATTCTTTCAAGATAAAGATTCTCAAGTCATACGCAAAGGCTCTTCCGTTTAATCTAATAAACTCCTTTGCCTGGTTAGATCAATCTATCCAATAACTACAAAAGCAGTTAAGTTTAGATTCGCAATCAATCAGTATAGATCTCAACGAGAAGCTATAAAGTGATGTCGATCTCACGCAACTAATCAATTGAATAAATCTGATTCTAGTTGGATCCTAGTTGATCAAGTTTTGTGCACACACAAAGATATGAGAACTAATAAGAAATCGTCTTTGTCTTCAAATCTTCTTTAATCTTAAATAAAAACCTGCACAACACCACTTGAATCTCTTGTAATATATCACACACAGAACGGAGTCTGTTAACAATGGATTATCACGAGATGTCTTTAGATCTACAAACAGTTCTAAAGATCTTGTCGATACTTCAATCTAGTTTGTGAATCTTATATCATAAGAGAAGATTCTCAAGAATAAACAACTAGGTGCAATCAAAGTTTCAACAACCGTTAGTCAATCAAATCAATCGAAAACTAATAACACTGCAATTATCTAGTTTCCCACCAACGGTACTAGTAGAGATTCTTTATCCCACGCAATTCTTTAAATGAGCGGTCGTAAGAGATTTCACATAATTAGGATAGTTTCCTCTCTGAATAGACGGCTCCACCAGAAACAACAAGAAATGAAGTTTGCGGCTCTTAGGATAGTTTGATAGAAATGTAAACTTAGGTATTTATAGACCAAGGATGTTTGGACACCAAGGAATTTCCTAAACCGAAAATATTCTCAAGATATGCAATGAATGGCAAAATTCGGTTTTCCTCATTCCAATAAATGCTTTTCCAATATTTCCGAAATCTCTCAATAGAAAATCTCCAATAAGTAAATGCACATTTAGTAACTTTTATTTTCTAGAGCTAAACATTAATTGCTGGTAATTAATGTATATAAAAGTAACAAACTTAATTATAAGATTCTTAATTTATTTCGGCATAGGATCTCCTTGAGTACTAAGGAATATCTTTGAACAATAAATGATAAGAATTATTGTTCGTGTTCAAAGTATGTTGACATCTCTTCACTGTAAATCCTTATTCATATTTACATGGATTTACATTCTTGGAATCGGTTATACCACACTTCCAAACACGTTTATAATTGGTTCACCTGTATTCAAAGATAACTATGTGATTGATCAAATATCAAATCACCTACATGGGTTCAATCGGTTCTACCAATCACTAGGATTGGTTGTACCTCAATATGGAAACACTTTTGATCGGTCACACAAGTTACCCGGATCGGTTACATCATTTACCAGGATCGGTTACATCAATTACCAGAACCGATTACCATATTCCCATGGTATTGCTTGTGATCGGTCACACAAGTTACCAGGATCGGTTACACCAATTACCAAGACCGATTACCAATTACAAGGATCGAATACACAACACTCTGTGATCGGTCACACCAATTACAAATATCGATCATACCATCTCATGGTGATTACTTAAGATCGGTTACACCAATTAATAAAAACTAGTCATACAAAATCATAAGTTAGGAATTGTGATTAGTTATACTAAGATACACAACAAAGTTACCTTCGGTTCTACCATCTCACACATATTGGTAATCCAAAGATTTGCAATAAATAGCCGTACCAATAAGCCTAATGATTTCCCTTTCGATTCACAAAACAAATTCATGAATGTGCTTAACGAATGTAAAACATTGTTTCCTAGGGTGAAATCTTAACCATAACCCATTCACATAATCATAACAATATATACAAGATTATGTCGATGTCATATCTACGAAGTTCAAAAGATAAGCGTTATACTTCGTAGTCTAATTCCCTAATATTATGATCATACTATGATGATCATGTCACATCACTAGAGTAATATATACATTATGTACAATATATGCAGCTTCGCAGTTATGTATTCAATATAACACGACTTGAAAGATACTTTAGGAATGTGAAAAAGCGGGGATCTAACAACCACACCCAATATTTCGTTTAGGCAATTTGTATAGACAAACTCCAATATAATTCCAAGATAATCAACTAGACAGTCAGACTCAATCAATGGAAATATATCCAAGAGTTATATCTTTGTTTCTCAATGTAATCAGCTGTTTATGGGTGAAAACTATTTTTGCCGGTTTTGGTAATTTGGGGTGTGTGGATGAGAAATGAATTTAAATCCTAAACAAATGCACTGCACGTGAGTGCTTGTGATTCGAGAAATCAATCTGTACAACTCTGGCCTAAACTAAGAAATGGCTGTTATAGACTTGCTTCGGTTACAAAGTGAAGGAGATGGGGTTGATCTTAGGGAGGGAAGCGAAGAAGGTGTTGAGATTGTGGAGGTGTTGGCTGTTTTACGACTTGTATCGGAAAGATGAACTAGCTTGCAGAATGTAAGCTATCAGTTCTGGTGTTTGAATACGATTGTATCAACACTTGGTTTTCTGTCTTGTCCTTTTTTGTGGAAATAGGGAGGAGAACCTATTTATACAATTCATTAAGCCTAACCCACGTCTCTCATGGGAAGTGGAGTGATGGAGTAGTGGAGTTGTGTGTTAGTGTCACACGACCGGTCTTGCCCACTTCTCCCGTCATCACTAACCGTCCATGACTTCCCGACACGTTCTTGTGATGGCGCGTTGTGCGTTGCACGCTGTAAACCGCCATACCAATACCCAGTAAGTATCCCCCAGTTTGTGACATGATTGATGTCTCGATCGTGTGGATCATGGGACCCACAGGAAATAGCATGTAATGCTGGATTAAATAACTAAGTTATTTAGGAAGTCGATATTTATGAGATATTGTGTGTATTCTATGCAGGTACCGTATCAAATATATTCAGCATGTGTGAAGCATCGTTGTTTTAAGGCTTAACGAAGTAAGTCACGAATTTAAGCGTCTTAAAATAGCATCATGTCCAGCCATCTTCGAGTGATCGTTTGGAGGCTATACAGGCAAGCCCTGATTTGGCCGATCACCTCATGTGGAAGAGTGGTGGACGATGATCGTGGTGATGCCTTGATTTGGTCGCTTAACTCCTAACTGTGGCCGCTTAACCAAGCTGGTAGAGTTGGACAGACGAGATGATCTGTGACGCTCATCTGCGACCGTTGATGAAGTTTTAGGGTTTTGAAGAGGTTTGCAAGCATCACTCTTCAGCTTGGTTGAATCCAAGCATGGGAGACGTTTTTGACAGGACCGACCGGGCATGTGTGTAGACGATTTTCGATGTACACGTCCGTACCTCATTATCCCATAAAAGTGTGATCTAAACCACTCAATTTATCTGGTAAAGAGGAGCGGCTGAGATTGATTTGTGATAGAAATCCCATGACGCAAAGGAGTTGAAGACCGCACGTCATGCCTACTTCAGGCGCGCGTTTTGAGACGTCCAGCCATGGTTGTCCTTGGTCGATCAGTCAGGCGTGTAGATGGGCCCACGGTGATCATGTTGACATGCTCGGGACCCTTTGAATCTACATCTACACCCTCCATCTATGCCTGTGAAGATGGATGGTTGTGATTGATTTGCGACACATGTGATATGCCGCAAACCCTAATTAGGGTTTCATGTCCACGCTACTTTGGTCGGACGAATTGCAAGCTACGCTCCTCTTTGGGGAGGCCGACCATGTGGGACCCACATTGGGCCGGTGGTGATCACGCCAATACCTGTCTGATGGCTAGGGGTCTGATCTAAGCCATCCAAACATGCCGGTGAAGTTGGATGGTCGAGATCTATTTAATACCCTTAGTGGAATTTCCTGCGAACCTTAAAGCATCACGCCGGCCAAACTTTGGGCGAGCGTTTGCTCCTTCCTGGCTAGGTCGTGAGATGGTCGGGTATGCAGGTAGAAAGGGGGCCCGCTGGTGTTCATAACGGTGCTTGTCCGACCTGGAATGGGGCGATTTGCGCCATCCAATCGCGCCGGCGAAGATAAACGGACGTGATAGATTTGAGACTGTCGTAGGCAGCCTTTGTTCGTACGAGCTCCTCCAAGCCGCTCCATACCAGCCTGGACATCCAACTTGGCTGGTGTTTGGTGGTTGTTTATAGGGCGTGACTTGTACTTGACCGGCCATGGCACTAAGGGGCCATTTGGTGGTCATTCTTTGTGGTTGCTGCTCCTGCTAGGGTTCGTCTAGGCTAGTTAAATCATGCGGCCAACTTGCGTGGTCATGATTGTTTCTGAGACTGATATGGATGGTCTAGATTCAAAATATGCTCAATCGGGCTAGTATAACAACCGAGCGATGTATGCTCAATCGGGCTAGTATAACACACCGAGAGTTGTAGCATGTACGGGTATTTCGTGCATGCCTCATTAGTGACACTTGGAAATTCGTGTTACTCTGCTGAGAGCAACACTCAGTCATCATGTCGCACCAATAATGAGAGTTCAGCGGGAACAACACAGGAAATACAAGGCTGGTCATGCATTAATTAATAATGCTATAAATTCACAGGGTATATGGGATTGTTGCTACATGCTCCATATTAGGTGAATTAGTAAAGTGGAGAAGTATTCATCACTTATCAGTGGCTTTATCCTTTGCAGGATGTCAGCGCATAATTTTGGCTTTTACAATTTTAGCCTTAAATGAAAATCCACCATCAACATTAAGTCCCCTGCCTAGCGCATAATGGTTGCATCATTGTGGGGTAGGCATGAGATGGTGACGCATACAACATAAGAGGACGAGACAAAAGAATTCTTACGTGGAGAATCCTTGACCGCCCGAGTCGGGGGTGACCGCAGAGTCTTGATGGGACCGGCTTCCTCCCTTGGGTGTTCGAGCTGGTAAAGGAATCCTGTTTCTATTTGGATTCTTTAACTGTTTGATGAGTGCCAAATATTGCATATTTATACACCTTTTTATTGGCATTTAACTCATCTTTTGTGCTCAGAAATCAGATATTATCCCAGATTTTGTATTTTCTTTGTTTTCAAGAATAAATATTTGTACTAATTAATTTTGTGTTTTTAGGTAATAAATAAGGTTCGGAGAAACTGAGGAGCCGAAAGAGCGAAGAATTGGAGTCGAGCATCTATGGAGCAGAAAGCCAAAGCCTGCGCGCGAATCAGTTACAACCCAACAAGGAAGACATGGGCTAGAGCTACCCATGACCGGATCCGAGTCCGTCCTTTCCGGAGCCGTTAGATTTGGTCTCTTCGTCATCCAACGCTCGCTACCTTACTCACATCATTCCTTGATGCCTCCACTCAACAGCAAAATCCCCTCGGTAGTTCGGGATCTTACCCGCTTCATCCAACGCTCGCTGATGCCTCTTCATCAAACCTCGATGTGCCTGCTTCACACCAAACTACCCTATACCTATACCCATTCAAGCCACACCCATTTTCTCTTCTCTTTCTTCCTCTCTTCCCCGACTTAACTTGCAGAGAAACCCATTCCTTCTTCTCTTCCCCGACCATGCACGAACCCTCACCACCACCATCTCCTGCCATTGTGTGCTTTTGACCAACAACTCTGTGACCATCTCCACTCTCTAGTTCACACTTTCTCCCTCATTAGCTTCTCTCAACCTAGAAGCTAGGGTTGAGGCGATTTGAACTAGGGTTTTCACCAACAACCATGCATGGTCATCTCGGAGGCGAATGTGAGGAGGAGAGAGCCGATTGAGCGACGTGGGCAATTGGGTATGGTTCAATTTCGATTTTTGAATTGAATTAGGGTTTTCTCACGGGCATGTATAAATAGAACTTGATGTGTGTGTAGAAAGGCATGCCTGGGCTAGCCAGAGCAGCAACTTAGTGTTAATTTGTGTTATATTGTCTCTATAATGTTTTAATTTAATTATCCAGGGTGTTAATGAAACCCCTGAATTTCATGTCAAGCTCATGTATTTTTGGTTGTGTTTTTGCTAAATGATAATATGATTAGGATTACTAATTAGTTGATGAAGCTGATGAGCCTGTGATGAGCTGTACTGTAAGAAGACAGCTCATACTAGGGGTTAGTTGGAAAATTTGGTTAATGAACATCCATTGTAGACCTTCATAAGAAGGCACAAGAACATAGCTTAAGAAATATGGCTGGGCATGAGATTAGGGGTGGATTGATCACCCCTGGGTGCTTTCTACATTGTCACTTTGCTTTAGTTTAGATTCATACAACAACAGCTCGGTGTGGTATCTACGACACCAACAATAGTTCCGTCACTCCTAGAAATCAGGTTAAGTAAGCCATAGATCAACATAAGCACCACAAGTCTCTGTGGTTCGACCCGTATTTGCCTTGTTCTACTTTGAAGACACCGTGCACTTGCGGTTATTACAAGTAGGCATTAAAACATAACACATTTAAAGGCCTAGAACAAGCAATTTTGATCTTTGGGTTTGTCGAGTAAGCTTTCAATTTTAGTTTTAGGGTTAGAAAGAATTGTGAGGTATAAATGGAAGTTTCTCTGAGGAGAGAGAGTAGCATGTTTTAGGGTTTATTTGTAGAATTTAATTTAAAGTTGTTTTACTTCTGCATCATGTTCTAAACAATTAAACTAGGGTGTAATGAAACCCTTGATTTAATATTGAGCAAGTAGATTATCAAATTGTTCTTAATGTGTTTATTGCTTAGGAAAATAGTGAACTATTGTACCAAAGTTGCCTGTGATCACTGGTACTGTAAGAAGACCAGTGATACTAGGGGTAGTTAAGGAGATTTAGTCATCAATTATCCAATTAAGGCCTTCAAGAAAGGCGGTGGGAACAAGGTGAAAATTTACGGTGTCTTAATATAAGATCGAGGGTGGAATTGATCACCCTAGTGTCACAAAATCATCGGTTTAACACATTGTGTTTAGCATTACCTTAGTTTAGAGTCACAGTCACCATCTCAACTTAGTCGTATCGACAACATTAAACCAAACAACTTTGTCACTTGATAGAAATCAGTTGAAAAAGCTCTTAGATCACTTAAGCACACACCACTTCTCTGTGGGATCGACCTGTGCTTGCCACGCCTCCAATAGGCCTGTGCACTTGCAGTTAACGTAGGATAAATCACTTTTGAGCTCCTACCAAGTTTTTGGCGCCGCTGCCGGGGACTTGGCGTGTGCTGTCTTGATTTTTTTTTGGCTTGTTTCACTGAGTTTTCAACTATCCTTGTATATACTCACCTTGCATTGTTGTTTTTAGCCCTGCATTGTAGTGTAACTTAGCTTCCATCATTCTTTGCTTACTTCGATTTTGTAATTTAACTTCCTTGTGTTGTAACCGAGTGTAGCTAGTGTTATCTCAAACTTGTAGTTTCATCTTTAGTCAGAGCCATACTTTTGAATTCTTGTTCTCTTGCATTAGCTTGCATTATAGTAACTTGCATCTTAGTTGTAACTTTTTTCCCTGTCAATCCAAAATACTCTCACCGGTGATAGCAGTCTTGATTTTCACTTTCTTTGCTTTAACTTGCACATTCTTTGGGAACTAAAACTTCTTTGTTGAGCTATCAGTACCTCTTGTCTTCTTTGTCTTTCTTTGTGCAAGCCAAAGGAGAAAGACAAGGAAAAGCTCGGGATTAGAGGTTAGTCGTGTATTGCCCTGTGTGAATGAGTGTGAAGTGTGCAACTGAATCTCACCGACTAGTGCAATACCCCGTGATTTTTGCCGTGCTTTGTAAACCCCGAGCCTAACCAACGCCCATAGCTAGTCACCTTGAGTTGCATACCTTAAGCATAATTCATCTGCCCCGAGCCAAGCTCCAGCCCCTGTTGCTGTGAGTTTGAGCTACAAATTGGATAACCCCCTGTAGCTGCCCCGAGCTATAACCGATATACCCCGCTTTTGCATAATAAACTAGACACCTTGCCGCATATTGCTCCATCTCTCGGGATTCTTGACCATACCGTGACACTTGAGTGAATCGTGATAACCGAGCACAACTCGATTGCATGATAACTTAGTTACCTTGCATAACCAATCACCCCCGAGTCGATTGTATGCTCCGAGCTTAGTTACCATCGCCCCGAGCTCCGCCCTCTGAAGCTGTTGAGCCAAACCTGTATGTTAGCTTTGTGAAAATGCGAGTTGAAGTCAACCGAGCATACATCTCGTGAGAACTAGTGCATCCGTGAAACCCCGTCAACCGATCCATGCTCATTCCCCGTGCAAACCTCGAGTGATCACTCATTGTGCAAACCTGTTAAATCGTGAGTCCGTGCATAACCGAAAGTTACCGAGCATCTTAGTCGTGTACCTTTGAGCCCTAAGTTCAACTCCGGCCTCTAAGTCGTGAGTTTGAGCACAACCCCGAGCATAGTCTCGTTGATGCATTGTGGCATGTTAAGTTTGTTGAAAAAGAACTAAAAATTGTTCATACTCTCTTACATTTGTAGCATTTGTGCTTCTTTGGTAATTTGTGTCTTGAACTATGATGAATGTATCCACGTTAGCTAAAAAGGATACCCCGTCCGAGCTTAAACTCCGCCTCGCACAAGTCAGGTGCACACATTGCACCGTCTTTGTCTCGTGACATTTTGGAGAGTCCGTGCACACAACTCGCGCATAAGCTGCACCGTGCGGTACACATGAGTTTGTGATTACTCAGGCCGTGTCTTTATTTACTCCCGGCTTTGTTGTGTCTCTAGTCCGAGCATCACCGCTCATTGCACCTTGCCAAGTTGTGCTTTTCTTGCCGTGCCCAATTGAGTTTCCTTGCTCGTGCAAATGCAGTGCTTGCACGACACCGCACACAACCCGTGCAACAAACTAAAAACAAAACGGGGTTAGAACCCGGCCCACTAGGGCTGCACATAAACCGTTTGAGCATAGCCTCGTGTGTTCATTGCCACTCTGTGGACTCTCCATCAGCACCAAAGCATCCCTGTATGCTTGTAATTGTGTGATTTTTTGAGCTGTGTCTCACTGAAGCCCAACCATTGGGCTCAACCTAAGTTGCAGAAGTTGAGCATATAATTTGGGCTGCATAAACTGAAACCCGGTTCCACCGGGCTGTCCCTTACACTTAAGTCGCAGCCCACTCACTATGCGACCACCGAGGCTTGCTTGCAATCAACCCGGGCTCCCACTTAAACCAACCGAGCCCACGTCAACTGGGCTGTACATTTCCCACAATAAACCAAAACCCACTTAAACCAAAATGCAGCTCATTTAAACCAAACTTTAAGCCCACATAAACCAAAACCCATTGAAACCAAAACTGAGCCCACAACAACTGGGCTTTGCCTAACCTTTGGGCTGTGCATTTGCGTCACTTGGGCTTAGCTTCCCTGTTTTGGAGACTTCATTGGTCATTCATGCTTTATGTGTGCTAGGCTATTTGAGTTGCTAAACCATGTCAGGATTTTGGTCTGCAACTGGGATGGAAACAAATCCATTAGAGAGCTTGCTTACGGGCATGCTTCACAATATGAACTCCCCACATACCATAGTGATTTTAGGGAATTTTATGAGCCTTCTCAGGGCCCTGACCTCACATACCCTAATCATTAAGAGCACATGCATCATCCACCACAGGTTGAAAATGAACACTTTTCTCATACCCAGTCATCACTTCTCGATCAATTAGAAGCTCAAGTATCTGCTTTAGAAAGGCAATTACATGAGGAATCATGTCGAATCTAATTCCCCTAGGCAATATGAAATGTATGCTTGTACCTTATGTGGTAGCTTATACCACCCTGCTGAGAACTGCTACATCTTACATGAGTTTAGGCAGTCTAGGGAAAGCCATGAGAACCATGCACACATGCATCATCCATCATAGTAGGAAGTTGAACAATGTTATACTCCCCCAACCCCTTGTATGCAATCACTAATGGAAGAGCTCATAGAGCAAAACAATGATATACTTGGATGGAAAGCATTGCATGAGCATCCCTTCTCTAGTGAACCATATGCACAACCATACACTGAATATGAACCTAATCTAGAAGTAGATGAGTAAACTAGAAATGCTCAAATTTTGAATGGGGAGATGCATTTTTGTTATGATGATGATGATGATGAATATGATAGGTTAGAAGAGCATGTGCATGCAGAAAATATGATGAAATCTTTTGGTTCAGAGACGTTAGGCGTCTCTTTCCAGAACCCTATGAATGATACTTCTTCTAACATTCATACATATGATGTTGACTCGAGTTTGGGTTTGTGAAATTCTTGGTGAATGTGAGCATGCTACACAACTTGTTTGTGACTTAGGAAAAGATGAATCTTCGTTGACACTAATGTTCTTTTGGATCATGATATTATTGTTGTGTCGATTCCCCCGCCCATGTCACAACATGTTGCCTCCTCCGATGAGTATGACATGGAGATTGATGAATTGTTCTATGCGGGTGAACATGATTTACCCTCTTCGACCTTAGGAAAGTGTGTGATGGTGCAAATGATTTTATACATGAACACAATTTAGATGTACCTAATCTCTCCTAAGGCCTGATTGCAACTCCTCCACCAAACCTAGGTGTAGTTTGTAACAAAATTGCAAAACCAACTTTTCTGAAAATGCCTAACTTAGGCCTAGAGCTTTGTGCTTCCCAAGTCCTCCTGGACTATTTTGCATCAAAGTATAACACTTTTAAGGAGCCACGGTTGGAATGTGTATGTCTCACTTTTTGTTATTAGCAAAACTCATTTTGAGTTAGACCTTTTGCATGATGTACCTTTAATTTTGCAAGATTTTGTTCTCAAAAACACATCTGTTGACAAGTTTAGGTTTGGGGAAAATCATTCCCATATTCAGCCTTATTTGCACTCTCATGTTATATTTGTGTAAGGCTGTTGATGTTTGTACATATTTTCTATTGGGTTGATCATCAACTCTTTAGATTGTTGGTATATGGTGAATTTCATTGTATATAATCCAGTAGGACTTGTTAAATTTTCTTTCTTGAATCGGTTGAGTCTTCTTGTACATATATTGTGCTAATCCGATATGATCCCCACTGAGAATGTTGGATTCTAGCCTTGACTAATGAAGCTCTAACCTTGCTCCCGCCGACATACGAGGTAATCTCTTCCCTTTTCTCTTATCAAAGCATCGTTCTCTTGGTATGTATTTGTTTAAATTTTTCCTATCTCGTTGACACATTGAGGACAATGTTTGATTTAGGTTTGGGGTGCATTTGCATTTGCATATAGAGTTTTTAGTCTTTTTAATCTTTTATTTAAAAAAAAAAAAAAAAAAAAAAAAAAATCAAAACTTTTTGCAAATAAAAACCTCCAACTTTTAGAGATTTTAGAGTCACTAGCATGCTTCTAGCTATGTTTACATAGAGATTCTCGACCGAAATAATGTAACTTGGAAGTCTTTGGAGAACACAATCGGGTTCCTTAGTTGATTAGAGCGTTAAAGTTGGATTTAACCACAGGAGGGCGAATTAGGTGTTGTTTAGATATTCGGTAGTAGAATTGTGATCACCCATAGTGGAGACTACCCAATTTACATCAAGTGAGGCACCAACCTTCAATTTTTTGCAACTTTCTAGAAAAGCTGTTAGAGTGTGTGTCACCGTACGTCAATTCCGGGTAGGAATGGTGAGCTACCCAACTTCGCACCATTTTCAGCACTACTTTTGATCTCTTGAGTGCTATTTTTGTCAATCATGAGGGTGACGTTTAAAGATGAAAACTCCTTCTAAATACCGATTTGTAGTTAGCATCACTCTCTCCCTCTCAACAACATCAACATATTCATAGAAACACATCATCGTCAGCAAGCGGAGCAACATCAGAATATTTGAAGGAAAAGTTGATATAGTCCAAGGTTCACGTGCAACAAAAGAAAATAAGATGAGAATTAATGAAGTTTGTGAAAAATTGAGTTTTATTTTTTTATTGTTATTTTCATGTCATGTATGTTAAAAAAAAAAAATTGTAGTTTATGTTTGTCAAGTTTTTGTGAAGTTCAGAAGTTCGTCATCAACATTTGAAGACCGAAGACCGAAGATTGAAGACGTTTCTATGAATGCTGAGAGAGTGATATTAATTGCCGATCGGGTGAAAAGGTGAGTGAGTACTCCCATCCTTGCTAATGGTTGATTTCCTTTCTTAGAGATCATCAGAAAAAGATTCTTTTTGTCCACACTTCTGTGGAGTCTCTAGAAATTATTTCGGAAGGTTATCCTTCTTACCTACAACGTGTGCAGGATTTCTCTCTTTACTCCTACCTACACACATGAGAGACTAAAAAAGCGATCTTTTTGAGTGCAATTATCATAAAACCTAATGGTGAGGCGAAGTCGAGGCTTATGATCTGTCGAATCCGAATTCTTTCATATGGTATGGTTACTTCTCGCTCAAAGCACTTAAGGATGAGAATGCATTCTTTGGTAGTTCTAACTTCATGTTACTAGCATGCGAAACTCTATGTCCTCATAGCTTCTTGGAGGCTTGAGACTCTTTTACACTACGAAGTTGGAGAACGTTTTGTGGGTACACCTCCAGTAAACCCTCACGAGACTACAACTCGTCCACTAGGGACACCTAGGGGTTTAAAGGCTTAGTGCATACGCTAAATGCATTCGAGAGACTGCTGACGGGGGTATAGTTAGGATTTCTTCATTTCTGTTTCACTTGAGTACAAGTAAAATTGAGGTTTGGGGGTATTTGATGAGTGCCAAATATTGCATATTTATACACCTTTTTATTGGCATTTAACTCATCTTTTGTGCTCAGAAATCAGATATTATCCCAGATTCTGTATTTTCTTTGTTTTCAAGAATAAATATTTGTACTAATTAATTTTGTGTTTTTAGGTAATAAATAAGGTTCGGAGAAACTGAGGAGCCAAAAGAGCGAAGAATTGGAGTCGAGCATCTATGGAAGAAAGCCAAAGCCCGCGCGGTCCGGTTACAACCCAACAAGGAAGACATGGGCTAGAGCTACCCATGACCCGGATCCGAGCCGTCCTTTCCGAGCCGTTAGATTTGGTCTCTTCGTCATCCAACGCTCGCTACCTTACTCACATCATTCCTTGATGCCTCCACTCAACAGCAAAATCCCCTCAGCCGTTCAGATCTTACCCGCTTCATCCAACGCTCGCTGATGCCTCTTCATCAAACCTCGATGTGCCTGCTTCACACCAAACTACCCTATACCTATACCCATTCGAGCCACACCCATTTTCTCTTCTCTTTCTCTTTCTTCCTCTCTTCCCCGACGAGAACTTGCGGAGAAACCCATTCCTTCTTCTCTTCCCCAGACCATACCCCGAACCCTCACCACCACCATCTCCCCGCCACGGCCGCTTTTGACCAACAACTCCTGCAGCCATCTCCACTCTCTAGTTCATACTTTCTCCATCATTAGCTTCTCTCAACCTAGAAGCTAGGGTTGAGCTTGTTTGAACTAGGGTTTTCACCAACAACCATGCATGGTCATCTCAGAGGCGAATTGACAGAGGAGAGAGCTGATTGAGCGACGTGGGCAATTGGGTATGGTTCAATTTCGATTTTTGAATTGAATTAGGGTTTTCTCTGGGCATATATAAATAGAACTTGATGTGTGTGTAGAAAGGCATGCCTGGGCTAGCCAGAGCAGCAACTTAGTGTTAATTTGTGTTATATTGTCTCTATAATGTTTTAATTTAATTATCCAGGGTGTTAATGAAACCCCTGAATTTCATGTCAAGCTCATGTATTTTGGTTGTGTTTTTGCTAAATGATAATATGATTAGGATTACTAATTAGTTGATGAAGTCGATGAGCTGTGATGAGGCACATCTTGTAAGAAGACCGGCTCATACTAGGGGTTAGTTGGAAAATTTGGTTAATGAACATCCATTGTAGACCTTCATAAGAAGGCACAAGAACATAGCTTAAGAAATATGGCATGGGCATGAGATTAGGGGTGGATTGATCACCTTGGTGCTTTCTACATTGTCACTGCTTTAGTTTAGATTCATACAACAACAGCTCAGTCGTATCTACGACACCAACAATAGTTCTGTCACTCCTAGAAATCAGTTAAGTAAGCCATAGATCAACATAAGCACCACAAGTCTCTGTGGTTCGACCCGTATTTGCCTTGTTCTACTTTGAAGACACCGTGCACTTGCGGTTATTACAAGTAGGCATTAAAACATAACACATTTAAAGGCCTAGAACAAGCAATTTTGATCTTTGGGTTTGTCGAGTAAGCTTTCAATTTTAGTTTTAGGGTTAGAAAGAATTGTGAGGTATAAATGGAAGTTTTCCGAGGAGAGAGAGTAGCATGTTTTAGGGTTTATTTGTAGAATTTAATTTAAAGTTGTTTTACTTCTGCATCATGTTCTAAACAATTAAACTAGGGTGTAATGAAACCCTTTGATTTAATATTGAGCAAGTAGATTATCAAATTGTTCTTAATGTGTTTATTGCTTAGGAAAATAGTGAACTATTGAACCAAAGTTGCATGTGATCACCGATAGTTGTAAGAAGACCGGTGATACTAGGGGGTAGTTAAGGAGATTTAGTCATCAATTATCCAATTAAGGCCTTCAAGAAAGGCAGTAGAACAAGGTGAAAATTTACAGTGTCTTAATATAAGATCAGAGGGTGGAATTGATCACCCTAGTGTCACAAAATCATTAGTTTTAACACATTGTGTTTAGCATTACCTTAGTTTAGAGTCACAGTCACCATCTCAACTTAGTCGTATCGACAACATTAAACCAAACAACTTTGTCACTTGATAGAAATCAGTTGAAGAAGCTCTTAGATCACTTAAGCACACACCACTTCTCTGTGGATCGACCTGTGCTTGCCACGCCTCCAATAGGCCTGTGCACTTGCAGTTAACGTAGGATAAATCACTTTTGAGCTCCTACCACTGTTCTTGTATAAAAGGGGACCGACCCCTCTTTTTTTTGCCGCTCGCCTAGCTCCTCCCATTCACGATCCTCGCCGTTGTCGGACGTGTTCTGCTTTGGATGTGTTCTTGTGCCCATTGGACGTGTTGATGACGTTGTCGCACGTCGCTGGACTTCATCGCCGCAGCCGCTATTCGTCCGTCAGGTAGGTGCTTCGTCATCCTCTCTTTGTTTGTTTTTTTTTTTTCGGTACAAACCCTAGTTCTTAGGTAAAAAACCTCTTTGCTAGGCATATCGTGATTAATTCCATTAACGAAATTAAATAGCAACGTCGTAGATATAGGTAGGATTGCTCAGTAAAACAAGCCATGAATCCATGAATATATTGTTTTTGCTCCTTCTTCCATTGTTGCATGTAAAACCTAGCTTTCAGGTTATAGCTTGAAAAACCCTTGACTTGAATTTTGTAGACACGATTTCCATGAATAAAGAAAAATTGTGCTATGATACGTGCGAGTGAATGCGGGCCCGCCATACATGCTTGATTGAACGTGGGTCCCACCGTGTACGCCTGATCGAACATCGACCTTATACTAGCCTTGTGACCTCGACCAATACTGGCTTCGTGACCTCGACTTAGGCCCTTGCTTGCCGCGTGGCCCAATACCGGACTTGTGACCTTGATCGTCCTTGACCAATCTGGCTTTGCTGCCGACGCGTGGCCCAATACTGCATTTGTGACCTTGATCGGCCTTGACCAATACCGGCTTGACGCGACCTAACATCAGCCTACTTGACTGACATGATATCAGTCTTGCTTGCGTGGCCCAATACCTGCTTGAATGACGTGATGTCAGTCTTGATTGGGGATATTAGCCATGTAATCTCGACCAACACAGGCTTTGCGGACTTAACCAACACCTGCCTCGTTTGGTGATGTGGACTAATATCGGCCTTGTTTGGACCCAATACCAGCCTTGCCTACTTTTCCCAGCTTGGTGTACTTTAACGTGAATGTGTGCCCTGCTCGGCCGGGACTATACATTCCATGATACGCGTTTTCGTACAATTATTGACTCCCATGCTTCTTCTTTATTGTAGAATGAACAAAAAGGCTCCTACTAAGATGTCTTCTGGGAATAATGCTGATGCCAAGTCAGGGAGTGTTGACAGCTTCAAAGATATGCCAAACATAGATGATGAGTTGTTCACCGTGCCTTTTCCGAACATTAGAAAATATCCTTCTCACAAGATAGTCCTGCTCTCTGGTTCAGAAAATATAGAAGCTGATCCATCCTCTTCTTCAGCACTTGTGATGAGATTCTGTCTTCGGAGAAATGAGTATCCACCTTCACCTATTGACTTCAAGATTTGTCATACCCCCTGGGTCCTTATGAAGGATGGATGAGACGCATGTTGAATAATAAGAGTATTAAGGCTAATTTGATCAAAGCGCAAATCCTTGATGCGGTCATGGCATCCGCCGCTCTTCAAGTTAAGAAATATGCTGCAGGCTTGATCACTTTCATTTCTCGGTGGCGTCCATCTAATCATACATCCATATGTAAATGGGGAGAGATGACCATTACTCTGGAAAGCGTGGCTGCATTGATGAACCTACCTGTCACTGGAAGCTTCTTTTATAAACTTTCTGATGCAGAACGTCGCGATTATAATGCTATACTTCGAAAGGCGGGAGAATTTGATGACCTGGAGAAGGATAAGAAAGATACGAAATATTTTACACTTGGTGGGTGTCGGAGTGGTCTCTGCAGGACCGAAACCGAGATCGGGAGTTGGAAAGACGAGCTCGGCGTGATTGCATTTCTGTCTTTGTGGCTATCCAGAGACATATTTGACGATGGTTCTGGAAGGAAGACCATAAGAGGTGACCTTGTTATGTTTGCTATAAGGCTGGAAAAAGGTGAGGTCCTTCCCCTGGGTGCCTTGTTTCTTGGATCACTGTATTCTCATCTGGACGCCTTAGCGACAGACATGCATGCTTCCAATGGGTATAAGAAGGTGAAGTCGCATATCCACATTGATTTTCTTCATGCGTTTTTGTGGGAACAATTCAAAAGCTATGCTCATGTTCCTGCAACTTCACTCAGCAGTTTGTATGGAGGTTCGAGAATACTTCGTTGGCAGAAGAGACGTCCAAAAACCGGTGTGAAGCTTGTGGATGTCTTCGACAATGTGTCCTCCATAGATTTTCGTCCATGGGGGCCGATCCATCCTTCCATTGTCCAGCCAAAGACTTTTTCTACTGTTCATGATGTCGTGTTGCGTACTGATGCTGGAACCGCAAGTCTTGGAGAACTTATTTACTTGCGAAGCTGCACTCCGGGATATGTCCCGTCTTTATTTGATGAAGAATTTACTGTGACTCGTACAATATTGTGAGGATGCTCGGAAAATGGGATTTGACCAGGGTGTTCCATTTCTTCATCCGTTGAAGGCTCCAAAAGAACTTTTCCCAGACATTCTTAATGCTGACACGTTTTCGTCAGTGCAGAGCCTTTCTTTCCTTCCTATCGGAAGTAATACGATGGTAACTAGTAAGTACAAGGAATTTTGGAAGGAGCAATTGTTAACCTTTCAGAAATTCTCGGAGGAGGTTGTGACAGATTCCCGCGGCGAACCATCTTCTGACGTTTTGAATGAGCATTCTCGGTTAAAACCACTCCCAGGTAAACGAACCAGAGCTGACGACTACAGCCCCCAAGCAGGAGTGAGGTCTAAGAAGCAGGCATGTGGTTCGGTGATCCTCAATTCCTCTAATATGTAGGTATTTAAATTTCTTTTTGTTTGATCCCTTGGTTTCGTTCTTCCTGAGAAACTTTCACTAAAGGTAGTCTTTTGTTGGCGATCAGGGAATCTCAAAAGAAAATGCTTTTGCAAGACTGGCTCGTAGTCATAACGAGAGGTCTGGAGATGTTGATCTTCAAACGGAGAAGTCTGGTAATCCTCTCAAAGAAGGGTCTGGCGATAGTGATCCTCTTCAGGACAAATATGGTGCAAGCTCGACTGGATGGAGTGTCTCCCCAAGTGGTAACCTTAGTGAGCTTGTAGACGAGGTCGTGATGGAAATCAGCATTCAGAGTGAGGTAGACATAAGAAGGAACGTAGGATAGGAAACATATGCTATTGTTGAGGCGGCTCCCCTTAAAGATCTTCCTGAGCAGGTTCCAACTCATAAAGTAGTCGTGGTGACTTCTTCCGAAAGGCCTCCTGATGAAGTAATGGTAAGGCAATCTGTTGTTCCTGGCGCTATCTTCGATCCTCCCTTCGATTCTCGTTATGCAGGTCATGTGTTGGTTTGGGGATTCAATGTGCCGGCTCAGTTCGAGGAGTTATACACGGTGATATGGAAGAAGCACGACCACATTGCTACCACTACGAAGCTCAAAAGTCGCCTTGCATTGGTCAACCGCGTCCTGGAAGCTTTATTCTCTCTCCATGGGATGATCGTCACGACTGGTCGAACCGTTTCTGAGGAGATGATTGAAGACTGGAAGTGCCATCGAGATGTGTTTGTGGAGTATGACTTCAATGCTCCTTGGTTCTTCAAAGGGTTCTCTGAGATCCAGGAGCTTCAGAAATTGCAAGGCATGGTTCCTTCCGCAGACTGTATTGCTCGCCAGGAAGAAGAGGTTGAAAAGTTGTATAAGGAGTTGAAGCTGAAACAGGACGCGCTCCAAAGAATGAAAGACGCTCTTGCTCAGAAGGACGAGTTGCTGCTCAAGGGCTTTCCTTGAAGGATTCGTGCCGCCTACTTGTGTTCTTTCTTTAAATGCTTTTTAGTGATTGCGAGGATTTCCTTTTATAATTTGATCGGGTTTTGAACTAATAGGTGGTTGAATTTTGAACTGGTTTGCTTTTTCAGATAGTTTTGTGAACAATTGATTTTCTGAAAGAGATTATTCTAAATAAAATTTGCATCTTGGTTATGTCACATGAAATTGTAAATATCGTGTGAAAAGGAAACAAACATGATGTTTGATCATTGAATCTCTTTCCTTGGTGTGGGATTTCAAGTCACCAGTAAATTATAAAACTATCTTTCTCATAAAATTGTTTGATAGAACTTACTTGCTCTTTGGAGCCTCATTTGCACGAAACTGAATCTTCCCGAGCAACCTCTCCAAGGATATCGTTCGCACTAATTTTCAGTGAGGGAAAGCTACTCTTATGAATTAAGCTTCTTCCAAACAATGTGCTTCAAGGTGTTGTATTCACTGGTAGGGTGGTGAAGGAACCGGTAATAATGACAATATCTCGGGTCCATTATTTCTTAATCGGTCGGTCGACGCCATACAGGAGGTAGCTCCACCTCTCCGTTTCGTACCCATGCCTCCAGCATCTCCAAACTCTTTTTAATTGGGAAAGGGAAGTGTAGATACCTTAAGTCTATCTGTTCTTGCGCTAGTGGACGTCGTGACGTCTCTATGTGGCTTTGATGTGAAGCACGCTTCGGAGACGGAGTTGGAAGGCCAGTGTATGTCATCATATCTGCGGATCGCTTGACTGGGTGACGGAATGCGGAAGGCGTCGTAATGTCACTGCTGGGTGAATGAATTGAACGCTCCCATCCTTTGTACTCACGTGTTCCTTGATTGATCTCTCCCTCCTCGAGCATTTCTTCATTTGGCTGAAAGGTCGCTGTGGACTGCGCAGTCTTCTGAGCTTCAGCAAGAGTCTTGAGATACAAATCTTCTAGTAAGGCTCCGTAAGCTGCAGGCTCCTTTTCTTTATCCGGCAGACGTAGTGGAATCTCGGACGATTCTTTTCTTCTACGGAGTTGTCTCGAGTCTCTGTCGCCAGCTGGATCATGTTGTTCGTCTTTCTTGATTTCCCTGTGGCTACGCGCTCCTGCATCTCCACTGGTAAAGGCGTGACTTTTAGATAAGGATTGACATTTCTTGCATTGTGCAGGTAAGTGCCTGCCGATCCTTCTTGTAATTGAGTGATATATCATTCAAAAGGCGGAAGGTTTCGCTCTGCCTTCTAGCGATACCAGCTTGATTTTCCAGGACATCCTCCATCATTCTAGCCACACTTCCCATGAAATCTGAATCATTTATGGTTTCCGAAGAATCTAGCGGGTGAAGATACATCGTGAGATGAAAACCGAGATGAAAACCGAAAATGAATAGGTTAATGATTGAATCGAAACCAAGATTTATCCCCAAAATCGAGAAGGTTGGAATGAATATTGAGAATTCGATTTTGTAACCGAGAGATTAATCTCCCATTGTGGTCGTCAATTATTTATGGGTGAAAACTATTTCAGCCGGTTTTGGTAATTTGGGGTGTGTGGATGAGAAATGAATCTAAACCCTAAAAAAATGCACTGCAAGGGAGTGCTTGTGATTCGAGAAATCAATAAACCAAGAAATGGCCGTTCCAGACTTGCTTCGGTCACAAAGTGAAGGAGATGAGGTTGATCTTAGGGAGGGAAGCGAAGAAGGTGTTGAGATTGTGGAGGTGTTGGCTGTTTTACAACTTGTATCAGAAAGTTGAACTGGCTTGCAGAATGTAAGCTATCAGTTATGGTGTTTGAATACGATTGTATCAACACTTGGTTTTCTGTCTTGTGCTTTTTTGTGGAAATATGGAGGAGAACCTATTTATACAAGTCATTAATCCTAACCCACGTCTCTCATGGGAAGTGGAGTGATGGAGTAGTGGAGTTGTGTGTTAGTGTCACACGACCAGTCTTGCCCACTTCTCCCGTCATCACTAACCGTCCATGACTTCCTGACACGTTCTTGTGATGGCGCGTTGTGCGCTGCACACTGTAAACCGCCAGACCAATACCCCAGTAAGTATTTGTAGTTGCAGGAAATCCTACACTACACCCCTCACAAGAATTCATACAACTAAGCCATTGAAGATGAACAACTATGAATTTTATTGATTAAGTCCTTGAATGTTTACAAGATAAAATGGAAAAGAGCTAAAGAAATTACAATCACTACAAACTTTCTCTCTCTTAAAGACTTGCCTCACACTCGGAAAAAGATCTCTCTCAACAGTCCTGCTCGACTCCTTATATAGGGTATTACATAATGGATGACAGCTAAGTTGTCCTTTATTTTTGGGAATGACTTGCGAAATATCTCGGGCGTTCAAATATATAATCTCGCAAGTTTCCTAAATCTCGCTAAGTCTTCACATCTTTCGCGTGTTTTGGCTGCCGTCATTCATTGTGTCATTTATATTACTCATTTGCGACACTTTCGCAATATCGTCGTTTATTGATCTCGCGAGGTATTGTTGTTGCGATATTCTGATCCTACATCTTGCCTCTTCTCATGTCTTCTCTGCGAAGAAGAGAATGTCATGAGAATTAGTATTTTTAAAATGCCTCAACGGTTCGTCTTTATCTATTATGATCCCGTACTTTTACACAGAATTTATTACACATGTTTCTTCTTCCGCTCTTTTCTTGACACGTCTCTTTCAACCATTTTTTCTTGACCATTCACGTCTCTTCTCGCATTAAATGCATTTATCTTCTCGAGAATTTTTCTCTATATATAGTTTTCTCACCTTCCTCTTCTTCTTTTTTACTTTCTCTCTGCAAATCTTCTTCAATTCTTCTCCTCCGCAATTCACGTTCCTGCTACTGTAAATCTTTCTTTTCTTCTTTCTTTTGATCTTTAACTTTCTAATCATTCCCATATTCTGAGAATGTCTCCACCCGGCCGTAAATATGAAACTCTTTTGGGTGAGACTCAAGAGAATTTACAAGAGAAGGGTTTCACCTTGTCCACCATTCCCAATCAAGAATCTTCATATATTCTTTCTCAGAAAATTGTTTTACCGATCATCACCGTGATGATGAGAAAATCATAATCTCGCTAGGTTAACTCCTCGCAGGTCTTCCCATTCCTCTCTACAATCCCGAACTGCCCTTGTTCTATGAAATTCTTGCTCATGAGAAATTCTCGCGAGCTATTTACCAATTAAGTGGGGATTGCATCCGTTTAATGCTTGAGTTCGCCAATCGTGGCGCTGGTAAGGGTTCTTTGTATCCCGATAACGTCAAAGATCCTAAATTCGCCAACTTAGAGATAATTGCTGAAAAATATTCAGTAGAAAACTTTTTTGAAAATTATGAAGTGATAAATATGAAGAACGATAAATCTCGCTGGGGTGCTCGTCTGAAAAGAAAAGAGAATATTCCCAGCGACAAGATACTCATGCTAGATATTGATTGGCATTCTGGCAAGAACAATGTTCCTCGCTACTCTAAAGACGACAAGTGGTGTGTCTTTCCGCTATTTTTGAACGGACCTTACATTTCAGGTTCCAATATACTCCCTGCGAATCTCGCAAATGATCATCCTTGGGTATTTAATTGGCCCGAGAAAGCAAAAGAGGTATATTTCTAATTTTCATTTGCTTTGTGATGTTTCCTTCCTTTTATATCTACTAAACTTGCAAAATTTTCAGATCACTAAATTGAGAAAGAGTTATGAAAGAAATCCAAAGCCAAGTACTTTGGCGATACTTCGCTCAATCACGGATGAAGTAAGAAATATTTTCTCTTGTTATCCACAATATTGTTGCCTCTTGTTTCTTATCTTCATTCGTGTATATAGGTTGGTGTTGAAGTTCGGCGAGGAAGAAACTTCAAAAGGCTGCGAGGGTCAAAAGAAAGGGTAAAGACCCTCTTCGCAAGAAAAATCTGCTGCACCGCCTTCTAAAAAACAAAAGACCCATTCTTCTTCTCGCTCAAGTCCTCAATCTAGTGAGAGTTCCGATGAAGAAGACGATGATGTAGACATTTCTACCGCGAAGGAGGCTCATCCAACTGAATCTCCTATGACGTTATTGTCTAATATCTTTTCAAACTCCATGCAGGGGTTTGGAGATGACCGCCTCTCTGGTATATGCGAAGCTCTCGTAAGTATATGTGATGCTTCTTTACTGGAGGGTAATGAGTCTCTTCAGGGGATCTCCAGATCATTGACTCCCAGCTTCTTGAATGCACTCAGTGCCTTGGTATGTTTATATTTCTTTATTCCTTCATAATTTTAATTTTAAATCATATATTAATAGCTTCTTTATCTTTATTTATAGTCTGGAAGAGCTTCCTTTGATGTTGCCTCAGATCTTGAGAAGAGGCGCAACAACTTTGAAAAGAAAAATCTTCAGCTTCACAAAAAGACCGAAGAATTAGAAGTTGAAGTTGTGACATCTCGCAAGAAGAATGAAAATGAGACTGCCGCTCTTCGCGAAAGAATTCAACAATTGGAAGCTGAATCTTCTACCCAGAAGAATAAAATATCTACCCTTCAAAGTGCTAATCAGCAACTTTATGGTATAAAACTCTTCTCTTTCTCTTATTCTTATTTTGTCATTTACTTTTCTTTATCTGACTTATCATTTTCGCAGATATTTATAACCTCTCTTAAGAAGCTATTCTTCTTCACTCATTTCCCGAGCCTATGGATAACGATGCTCTTCTTGCCCATCTCAATAATTCTCTAAATAGCTTTTCAAATGACAGAATCAAACATCTTTCTTTGAACGAACTTTAATCCAGATTCCATCTCTTAGAAGCAGATCATAGATCTAGCTTAAGTTTAGCCAACCAAATGAAACACCTGCATCTTAGTTCCCAAGAGAAAATTAGTATTTTAAGGAAGAAAGTTAGCGATCTTATAGATGATAAAGATCGCATTGCTAATCAAGGCGCTCAAGCATTAGCAGAATTTCAAAAAGCTCTTCTTAAAGTTCAAATTGAGCATGATGAATCTATTCTTCAAAATACTGTTCTTAGCGAAAGAGAGAATCAAATTCGTTCTCTTCTGCTTATAAATAATGACGATGAATTCGCTTGGGCTGCGAAAGTTCTAGATAATGCCAGAAATAACTTAGGTGTTAACATTAGCCTTCATGCTGATCAAACTGCCTTGGTTAAAGACATGATTTCTGACAGAGAAGGTTGTTAATGGTTCTTCTTTATTTTATCGCTTCTTTTTTGTGAAATTGCTATTAAGTTACTAATCCATTATCATTCGTTCGCAGAAGCTGAGAAGAGGTATCAAACAAGGATTGAAGAACTTGAATCTGAAAAAGAACAACTTGCAAAGGACCTCTCTCTTCGCAACGACAAGTATTCCAAGTTGAAGAAGCAACTACAAACTACTGTAGCGAATTTCAATAATGATGATGTCCGTTTTCGCAATCAAACTATTAAGACAGTTTGCGATGACCACAATATTCCTCTTTCTTCATATCCTTGTCTTCTTGATGAAGTTCCTGAAAATATGCCTTCCTTGGATGTCTCTGATAGTGATGCTAGTGAAGAAGAGGAGTCCGATAAAGAGTCTGATGAAAAAGAAGAATGAACCGAGAGATAGCTCCATTTTCCTTTTTCTCTTCTTGTGATATTTGTACATTTATCCTTCTAGCCTTCCATTTTTGTAATCTCTTATTGTAAATCTATCATATGAAAATAAATAACAAGTTTTTACTCTAATCATTCCCATATTTGCCTCTGTTATTTATTTTCTCATGAGAGATTAAATCAATAATCTTTAAATAATAATACTTCTTGATTTCGCAACTGCTGTTGCTAATTCTTCACAAATAAATGAAGAAATATAGTCACTTTCGCAAGCTTATTTGCTTACTCAATTTCTTGTGTGGTCTTATCTTCATTTATGTTGAAATTCATCATTGCGACAAGATCGCAAGACGTCTTTACATTTTCATGTAATTGACCCATTGATCTTGCCTTATCATTTCTCTTGTGTGGTCTTATTTTGCCTTCCTAGTTAAAGGTCTTATTTTTCCACCCCTCATTGCGACAAAATCGCAGGACGTCTTTACATTTTCATGTAATGACCCATTGATCTTGTCTTATCATTTCTTTAGTATTATTGCCTCTGCAGGATGTTTTTTGTTGCGACAATATGACAGGCCTAAAAAATTCTCTCGAAAAGCCCCATGACATTGCCGTCTTGCGACGAAATCGCAGGACGTCTTTACACTTTCATGTACAGACCCATTGATCTCGTCTTAACCTCGCGTTAGTATTATTGCCTCTTCAGGATCATCGCACAAATATGACAAGCCTAATTTTTCTTGCGAAAATAGAGCCTCATGACATTTGCGTCTTAAGACACTTATCAGCTCCCTAATGGAGGGTGCCGCCCTTATCATCTCCCTGGTTGCCCCTTCAAGGAGGCGTACATCGGACATACAAGACTAGATCCTCCCATCCGGTCTTAACAACAACCAGTTGTTTTCATGACCTCTTATCCCTTATACCTATAGGGCTTATGGTTACGAGACTGCACCCTAAGTGGAGTTTTCTTCGGGCCGAAAAGCATGTGCCAAGACTTTCCAAGAATGGCCGAGACACTTCAAATGCCCTAGGCACTCTTGGCTCAACTGTGTAACTCGGCGCCTTGGTCATATACTGACTCCTTGGAAGAGACCCTCGGTCGTCCAACCAGGGTATAACCTTATATAGTTGGAAATCCAAGGTATCTCTCCCGGATGGGCTTTATTGACCCCAAATTTTCATGACTCAGGTTCCAGGGGCGGTGTAACCTTTTCCCTGAGCCATGTCAAGAGATACCCCCTTATTATATGACGCACTTTAGGTCTTACATTTGCCTCTTACGAAATATCATTCGCGAACTAGGGTGTACGCCATAAAGGTTCGTCCCATTCGTATAAATCATTCATTTTTGATTATTTCTTCTCATTATTTCTGCGAAATTATCGCATAATCTTGCTTTATTTGTTGTGATCTCGTTGTAATTATTTAACCAAACTTTCGTCATATTCTTGTATCGCGAGACTTTCGCGTACTCCTTCTTCGATCGTCATATTCTTTGTACTTTTGACATGTCTTTGTCACTTCAATTTTTTTTTTTTTTTTTTTTACACAACTCTAAAATCAATTATTTATTTCTTACATTTCTTACTCCTGTTGCTCTCTGTTTCTTCATTCAAATTTCCTGATATTTCCTTCCCTTTTGCGAGACCATCGCAATTTCCAATTGTCTTCAAGCATTGGTCTCGCAATATATCTTCATCTCTCACTTCTATTGTGTCCACCATCAGTCTTTCTCTTCTTTGTTCTTCTTTGATATTCCGCTTCCAATTCTTCTTTTGAGCAGCCCTTTCCTCGCAAGACTCCACATCAACTTCATAGCATTTTTGTCCCTCAACCCAATCTCCTTGTATAACTCCAACACCACTGGGATGAGAAAATTTGATGCACTGGTGGTATTCCTCCTAATTGTATCTCTTGTGTGAACGGAGTTTTCGCAGCTTATTCTATGGCTTCATCCAACTGTCTCTTTCCTCCTCCCCTTTTACTGTTCATCATTCCTCTCATTTACGCAATTCTTTCAAAATTTGTTCATTTACATCCAGAATTTGAATCTATTGGTATTTTTAGTTCCGCTTCTCTTCTCCTGCGTTCATGTCTACTTTGACTTTCTTGTTCATCATTCTCTTCTCGTCTTTCTCTGCGATCTTCTCCTTCATTTCTTTCACGAATTCGCACAATGTTATATCTATCAATTTCTCTTCTTTGTTGCCTATCGGTTCTCCTTTGTACTCTTTCATATTCTTCATTGATATTACCATTGTTGCGATTTTGTTCACGCATTCTTTCTCGATTATCATGATTATTCTGCCGAATTGCCTCTTCTAACTCCTGTTCTTCCATTTCTGCTCTCAATCTTTCTTTCTCGCAGGCTAGACGTGCTTGTTCAACATAATGTCTTTAAATTCCATCTTCAATCTCTTTTTGCTTCCTCCGTGCTTCTCTCCCATGCAATATCCTTCTTCCTTCTTCCTGATTTTCTTCATCAACTGGATTATTCTGCCTCTGACGTTGCCTATTTCCTTGATTTCCATCATTTTGCCCATTTTGAAGAGTCTCGGGACGTGGGATATAACGATCTTCCATCATTTCTCTTCTCTCGCAATGTTCTATGCCTGGATTTTGCGCTTCTTCTTGGTTTTCTTCATCAACATTTTCTATAGGTAAATTTATCCTTCTTTCCTCTCTAACTGATCTTGAGCTTGACCTTGTAGTGCTTCTCAACCTTCTGTTTTGTAATCTCATGTTTTTCATCCCCAACTCATGATTCTGTCTTGTCAAATTTGCACGTTCCTCTGCCTCTAATCGTCTTTCTTCATGTATTGTTTGTCTCAACGCCTCTAATGCTGCGATTTCTTCATTTCTTCATTTCCATGAATTATTTCTCCAATCCCTTCTCGGTCTCTCTCCTCTTGTCCATTGTTTACCAATTGTTGTTCTTCTCCCCTTTCGTCCACAGAGTCTGATCTCTAAGTATGCATGCTTACTCTATCATAATCCACAGTTCTATCCGCTACTGGTTGAATTGGTGATTGAATTTGATTTTCTTTATTATTCCTTATGTTCCTTCTTGAGGATTCTCCCATTTCATTTCTCCCTTCTCCGAGCAAGTCTCCTACTCCTTCTAACAGTTGTTGGTTGCTCGATGCATTTCTTCTTCTAGCCATTTCTTAATTTTGGTAAACTGTTGAAAATTACATGAAATTCCTTCCCTACTACTCCAAATTCTTTCAAATCACGATGTCAATCCTTACTCTCTCCCTGTTTCTAGCGCCAATATGTAGTTGCAGGAAATCCTACACTACACCCCTCACAAGAATTCATACAACTAAGCCATTGAAGATGAACAACTATGAATTTTATTGATTAATTCCTTGAATGTTTACAAGATAAAATGGAAAAGAGATAAAGAAATTACAATCACTACAAACTTTCTCTCTCTTAAAGACTTGCCTCACACTCGGAAAAAGATCTCTCTCAACAGTCCTGCTCGACTCCTTATATAGGGTATTACACAATGGATGACAGCTAAGTTGTCCTTTATTTTCGGGAATGACTTGCGAAATATCGCAGGCGTTCAAATATATAATCTCGCAAGTTTCCTAAATCTCGCTAAGTCTTCACATCTTTCTCGTGTTTTGGCTGCCGTCATTCATTGCGTCATTTATATTACTCATTTGCGACACTTTCGCAATATCGTCGTTTATTGATCTCGCGAGGTATTGTTGTTGCGATATTATGATCCTACAGTATCCCCCAGTTTGTGACATGATTGATGTCTCGATCGTGTGGATCGTGGGACCCACAAGAAATAGCATGTAATGCTTGATTAAATAACTAAGTTATTTAGGAAGTCGATATTTATGAGATATCGTGTGTATTCTATGCAGGTAACGTATCGAATATATTCAGCATGTGTGAAGCATCGTTGTTTTAAGGCTTAACAGAGTAAGTCACGAATTTAAGCGTCTTAAAATAGCATCATGTCCAGCCATCTTCGAGTGGTCGTTTGGAGGCTATACAGGCAATCCCATATTTGGCCGATCACCTCATGTGGAAGAGTGGTGGACGGTGATCGTGGTGATGCCTTACTGGTCGCTTAACTCCTAACCAGGGATGCTTAACCAAGATGGTAGAGTTGGATGGATGAGATGATCTGTGACGCTCATCTGCGACCGTTGATGAAGTTTTAGGGTTTTGAAGAGGTGCGCAAGCATCACTCTTCAGCTTGGTCGAATCCAAGCATGGGAGACGTTTTTGACAGGACCGACCGGGCATGCGTGTATACGGTTTGCCGGTGTACACGTATGTACCTCATTGTCCCATGAAAGTGTGATTTAAACCACTCAATTTTTCTGGTAAAGAGGAGCGGCTGAGATTGATTTGCGATAGAAATCCCATGCCGCAAAGGAGTTGAAGACCGCACGTCATGCCTAGTTCGGGCGCGCGTTTCGAGACGTCCAGCCATGGTTGGCCTTGGTCGATTAGTCAAGCGTGTAGATGGGCCCACGGTGATCATGTTGACATGCTCGGGACCCTTTGAATCTACATCTACACCCTCCATCTATGCTTGCGAAGATGGATGGTCGTGATTGATTTGCGACACATGTGATATGCCGCAAACCTTAATTAGGGTTTCATATCCACGCTACTTTGGCTGGACGAATTGGCAAGCTACGCTCCTCTTTTGGGGAGGCCGACCATGTGGGACCCTCATTGGGCCGGTATTGATCACGCCAATACTTGTCTGATGGATAGGGGTCTGATCTAAGCCATCCAAACATGCCGGTGAAGTTGTATGGTCGAGATCGATTTAAGACCCTTAGTAGAATTTCCTGCGACCCTTAAAGAATCACGCCGGACGAACTTTGGGAGAGCGTTTGCTCCTTCCTGTCTAGGTCGTGAGATGGTCGGCTATGCAGGTAGAAAGGGGGCCCGCCGGTGTTCATAACGGTGCTTGTCCGACCGGGAATGGGGCGATCCGCGCCGGCGAAGATGAACGGACGCGATGGATTTGAGACTGCCGTAGGCGACCTTTATTTGTACGAGCTCCTCCAAGCCGCTCCATACCAGCCTGGACATCCAACTTCAGGCTGGTGTTTGGTGGTTGTTTGGAGGGCGTCACTTGTACTTGACGGCCATAGCACTAAGGGCCCGCTGGTGGTCATTCTTTGTGGTTGCTTGCTCTCGCTAGGGTTCGTCTAGGCCGGTTAAATCGTGCGGCCAACTTGCGTGGTCATGATTGTTCTGAGACTGATATGGACGGTCCAGATTCAAAATATGCTCAATCGAGCTAGAATAACACACCGAGAGATGTATGCTCAATCGGGCTAGTATAACACACTGAGAGTTGTAGCATGTACGGGTATTTCGTGCATGCCTCATTAGTGACACTTGGAGATTCGTGTTACTCTGCTAGATCAACACTCGGTCGTCATGCCGCACCAATAATGAGAGTTCAAATGGGAACAACACGGGGAAATACAAAGGCTGGTCATGCATTAATTAATAATGCTATAAATTCACATGGTATATGGGATTGTTGCTACATGCTCCATTTTAGGTGAATTAGTAAAGTGGAGAAGTATTCATCACTTATAATGTGGCTTAATACTTTGCAGGATATCAGCGCATAATTTTGGCTTTTACAATTTTAGCCTTAAATGAAAATTCACCATCAACATCATCAAATCAAACAAATAGAATCTGTGAGCCTGATTATTATGAGAAACAACTTGAATGTTACCAAGGACCAATTTTCAAGTGTCAATCAATTTACGACCCAAAGTCAATGACTTGATAAACAAATATGTCTCACACAGAAAAGTCTATTGAATAGATAAATCTGTCTCCCACAGAAATACCAACGAGTTTTTTTTTTCCGTTTTTTGATAAATCAAGGTGAACATGAACCAATTGATACACCACACTTATATTCCTGAAGAACATCCAAGTAATATCAATCACCTCACAATAATCTTAACCGTATGGTAGCGGAACAAGATATTGTGGAATCACAAACGATGAGACGAAGATGTTTGTGACTACTTTTTATCTTACCTATCAAAGATTAAATCTCGAGCAAATCTTAGAGAAAATAGTACTTCATACGATACAATAATATAAGATCAGAACACGCAACTACAAAGAAAATAGTTGGGTATGACTTCACAATCCCAATGAAGTCTTTAAGTTGTTAACCTATAATGGTTTTAGGAAAAACCTAGTTGCAACTAGTATCACACAAGAGGTGTGGGGATAAGGTTTCCTAGTTGCTAGAGTTCTCCCTCATATATTCTTCAAATCAGGGTTTGATAACTTTGGGACAAAGCAATCAATATTCACTGTTAGATGAAAACCTGATTAGATTCAAGCCAATATCTTTCAACCGTTAGATTGTCTTGGCTTGTTACACACAAATGAAATGTATCTTCATTTAGATATGGGTAATCGTACCTAAACGTGTACACTTAGTTGGCTCAACAATAGTTAACCGAAGTTAGCCATATGAACACTTTCATATCAACCTTGTTCATCTTAACACAACTATTTCAAATGACTCAAATGAAACTAGTTATAGAGTTGTTTAATTGTTTATATTCTCATAGAAGTACACAAGACACACTTGAAGCAAAATATGTTTTGATTCACTCGAATCAATTCATGAAAATTATAGCCACAGTTTGCAAAAGATTGCATTCCTTATTATATAAATGTATTATTCATGACTTATTCGATTTTAGAACTTAACCACTCAAGTATGCAAATGGATACGCATACTTAGAGTTCCTGGACTTGGCATGTGTTCGCCAGTATGCAAACGTGTACGCATACTGTCGTACACTACCAAACTCGGTTGAAGTTAGTATGGAAACGGGTACGCATACTATAGTTCCCGGACTTCAACTATTGAATCAGTATGCATAAGGGTATGCACACTAGATTCCCGGACTTGGAGTAACTTGCAACAATTAGCATACAAGTACGCATACTGTGCTATATCCAAACATTGGTTAATTGTTCTAAACTCTCATTTCAATCATTGAAACATTCTTAGAAGACGACAATAGCTGTCTCACACAAACTATTTGCTTCAAAGCAATTTTCAAGTGATCAAATGATCAATACGAAACATTCCAAGTCTAAACCAAATGACTGTCTCACACAAATAATATAAGATGTTACCATGCGATTTTCACATGATCATCTTTTGACTTTCATCAAGAATAAAAGATGAACTTGGTTAAAGCGAAAGCTTACCAACACATATTTAGAGAAATATGTAAGCGAGTTAAACTCAGCTCGAAATATCAAATGTGTATAAATTAAAGTCTATATAGATATACGACTTTTGTCTCAATAGGAGATAGAGTAGAAATAGACTTTTGAGTGATAGATGAGTTCAAGTCTCCAAATACCTTTCGTTGATGAAGTTCCACAAGATCCCCTTAGTAGTTCTTCGTCTTCAATCGATGAACGTCGTGAAGTCTAAATCTCAACTACACATTCTATCTTAATCCGAGACATAGCTATAAGTAGACTAGAAATCAAGACTTATAGTTTTGACAATTAAACTTGACAAACAAGCTTGAGATAGCAACGCTTGCGAGTTTGACCGAGCAGTGCTCTAACAATCTCCTCCTTTGTCAATTTTAGTGATAAAACTATTAATACATATGGATTACAAAATAAATAGAAATTGTATCTTCTCATCCAAATGCTTAGATCTCCTTGGCATCTTCAACACGACTCAAAAACTTCGTCACTTCCAAATACTCCATGATTGTGAATGTGTTTAACTCACCATCATAGTTGTTGAAGATCCATAGCGATAACAATGAGAAAACAAATGCTCTCAATCATTGTTATACAGTGTCATAGTATTATTACACATCACACTTCAATTGTATCACAACTTTGACAATAATTCCATGGTGATAAGTATCACTCCCCCTTAGTCAATGCTTCATCTCACAATGAAAACCACTCCCCCTTACATAATGATCCATAAACCATATGTATTTGTAGTGTGAACTACACAATAATTCTCCCCCTTTTTGACAATATAAATTGGCAAAGGTACGAAAACTAGCGGGATCATAATGAAATTCTCATAGAGATACTTTATGACTAAAAGAGAACATATCAACTTTGTTTCGATGATTTCACATAGTCGAAACTTAGTGTATTCATCAAGGAGTTTATAAACATACAAGATAACTCCTACAGTATTCCACATCCGCACTCTCCACAAAAATTTGGCAATTAAGCACAAGTTCAATTAAGAATTCGCCCCCATAAAATGTCATTCCCGAAAGAACAACAAGAGCGACCTTACTTTTACAAGAAAAGAAGGATTTCTTTGGACATTAACAAATTACATGAGACATGAATTTGTATTCAAAAAACTAAATTAAATTAACCACAAGAGAACCCATGATTAATTTAATCGGAAATGCTCAACATAAGAGAACTTACGGAGCCGTACAGTACTTTCACATAGAAGTGGATCAGGGAAAGATCAATACTACAAAATATTCAAAAGTTTATTCTATCTTTTATTAATATTTGCATAATGACATATAATAGACTTAACTTTTGAGCATATATGAGATGATCATAGTTCACGGACGTAAACCTAAACATATCTCATACCAAATTTTGCAATATATAAAACCAATAAAGATTAATACTGGAAACATCATCTTCCAAAAACTACAAATGAGCTTAGAATATAAGTACTCCAAGAATCCAAGTGCCCAAGTCCAAGAGAAGTGGAACAAGTGCGACGAAACGGAGCAAAACACTCAAAAACAAGATTCGGGACAAAGACCAATATTAAATCATCCAAATTCAAAAATTCTCATCTCCATTTTTAATATAATTCAAAGAGGAAGATAATTCAAAAAGAATGAAGTCAATCCGAGTTCGGAAGAAGAAGTTACAGCCAAAACAAGTTTACTGAAAATCGACATCTACAAGCCAGTTTGCATACCGGTTCGCAAACGAAATTTCGTGACCTGGAGCAGTATGTGCAAACGGGTTTGCGAGCTTAAAATCCCTGGATTTTGATTTTAAATGATGGTATGCTTACCTGGACCTAAAAAGAAATTTTGAGCAAATGGGGCGTTTTAACATCAAAGTAAATCGAGAAAAATGTACGCCCCGGAGTTGCGTCGGGGAAGTTCTAGGTTATGTGTACCATGAAGTCCAAATATCCCTAACTACTACTTTCACAAATATAAGAGTGCGTCATATAGGGGGGACATGGCTCGGGAAGGTTACAGACCAGTCATGAAATTTGGGGCCCAAAGCCTATCATCCTTGGAAGGTTATGCCCTGGTTGGGCGACCGAGGTCTCTTTCAAGGAGTCAGTGTATGCTCCACGGTTGAGGCGAGTGCAGGATGGATGAGACCTACCACAGCCCATTCTTAGTCTTATATGTTCCGAAGAAAACTCCACTTAGGTGCAGTCTCGTAACCATAAACCCTATAGGTATAAGGGATAAGAAAACAACTAGTTGTTGTTAAGACCGGATGGGAGGAGCTAGTCTTGTATGGCCGATGTTTCGCCTCCTTGAAGGGCAACCGGGGAAGATAAAGCTTTCCATTAGAAGTGTCAAAATAGACGCAAATGTCATGAGGCTTTGTTTTTACGAAAAAACGTCCTGCGATCAAGAGCGGCAATGTCATGGGGCTTTATGTTCGCAAGGATAACATCATACCCCAGAGGCAAAAATACTTGGAAAATGATAAGGCAAGATCCATGCAAGTGTAAAACGATTTTGTCGCGATAAAAAAGGTGGCGGGGGAAGACCTCAAAGGTCTGAAGACCACACAAAATTGATAAGACAAGGTCAATGAGCCCTTTGAAAATGTAAAACGGCCTGCGACCTTGTCGCGATAAGAAAAATTAAAATCAAATCACGATTGGGGTGGTTTTGACAATAAAAATTTCAATGGCGAACAAGTGCCTAAGAAAGAAGAAGAAGAAATATGGGAATTACTCAATCAAAAGAGTTAAATCATTCACACAAAAAAAAGGAATCCAAGCAAATTACAAAGATTTAATTCTCTACATCAACATTATCAAATCTGAGGAGGATGGTTGAGACTTTTACTGCGCCTTTATCGGCTTCGCCTCCTTGGTTGGTAGGTTTTCATCGAGAAATGTGTTCATCACCTTCATTCACTTCGATTCAAAAGTCTTTTTATTTGGATCTTCATCGATTCTTATCGGGAAATCTTCGCGGCTTTCAAGTAATCACCAGGGAATTAGGAACTTAAATCACTTACTTCCAAAGGATCGACATGAATAGGATCAAAATATCATTCACAAGAACTTCCGCATGGCGGCAGTGCCCGATTCTTCTTGTCAATATCCTTAAAATAAGACATATAATCAAACCTTCGCTCGCACGGTCGCGAGAACGAGCAGAAGATAGTCGTTTTCCTTAGAATCAAAGAGAGGGTGGAGATAGTTAACAAATATCCAAGATCAGAGAAAATTCTTATCGAACATTATTGGCATTTTTTTTGAGAAGTAAATACAAGATCATGGAATAAATACATAAATTAAGATAGTCAAATAATTTGACTACCTTCCTTTTGAGAAGTAAGATGTTGAATTAAAGCTGCGAAGTTATTCCCCAAACAGTCCATGGCATCATCAAATGAATCTCCAACTAAGCCTTTCCAATCGAGATCGCAAAATCCCTGGATTTTGATTTTAAATGATGGTATGCTTATTTTCTCTCAATCCTAAACTTTCAAACCTCCCGAACTACTACTTTCAAACCTAAACATTTAAGAACCTTAAACACAGATCAAGTTAGGTAGAAATGAACGATAAGCAAGGTACGTGAATCATTATAAGTACTCTAAGCAAATAAATAAAAACACAAATCTTGATCAAGTTTATAGAAATACCTTTTAGAAGAATCCAATCGTGAATCCTACATCTTTACCAAATATTTAATATCATATCTAACACAATGTGTGCGCCCCCAATTCTCGTGCTTACCTCACCGTATACTTAACAGGGCATTCCTTGGTGAGGATGCACTTACAACACAATCAATTTGTGTTGAGGTGAACAAGGTCTTGCTCACGACAAGTGACTGAAACAGACTTTTCCACAACTATGGATTTTTCACCATCTACAGTTTTTGGCTTATTCCGTTTCACTTTTGGATTATCATGAAAGAGATTGCTTTTAGAACCTTTCACATCCAAATCCATATTTCCAAAGAACTTTAAAGTTCCGACATCATAGATACTGCCTTCTCTAAAGTCATGAAATTTTCTAGAAGATCATTCCTTTTCACACTCAAAGTATTATTGACTTTCTTTGGTATCCACTTCTTAGTGTGTTTAGGAACAACCGGAACCTTCTTCCAATTACTCTCTTCTAGAATTCTTGGAAGAGAATTGGATTGATTATTCTTTTTCAAGTTAGTCATTCTCCAATTGGGAGCATCGGATCTTGTCTTCGTATTTACGAAGTTATCCTTTTGATAACCATTACGATTGTGAAAAGGATTCGTATGACGTTTATAGACAAATCCAGATTTATCACAATACTGATTCCTTTGCCTAAAGGTTGGACAGTTACAACCTATAACGTTAAGGGGATTAGTCTTAACATATGATCTTGGTTTCACAACTTCTTGTGATGCCAAAACAAGGACATCATGAAGTTTCTCATTCCTTATACGGAAACGACATTTCCTTTCCAGGTGACCTTTATTTCCGCAACAGTGACAAACATAAGGAGTGTCCTTACCTCGATCAGTGTGTGCTGACTTTGGAGGTTGATATACTTGGTCTTTCGAACCTTAAGTGCCGGTGAAGGTATTTCACTTTTGTCGTCAGTGGAAACCTTTTGTTGAGAAGAATCACTAGCCTTGACAAATTTTACCTCTTTGCTAATACTTGGAGCATTTATTCCCTTATAGCCCAATCCTCGTGTATCACGATGATTTTTACTTGCTCCTAGCATAATGGTTAATTTTCTTGAACTAGTATTGAACTTTTTCAAGTCATCTTCCAACATCTTGATTTTATCAAGAGCAACAACTAAATCAGCCTCAAGGTGTTTTTCTCGAGCGAGATGGGCGCTTTCTCTATCATCAAAACTTGTTTGCTGGGAGTTAATCCTTGTTTCAGTTTCTCTTCCAACAATAAGTATTTTTGATAAACATTATCACATTAAGTGACTTTCTACTCGGGTTTTCCTCGGAATCTTTGAGGATCGATTCACAAGAGCGATTCAAAACATAAAGACCTTCGTAAATCCTTTTTAATTTCTTAGTTTCTCGACAGAGATGGGTTAGAAAAGGAGTGACATAAGAAGTCGTCAAATTTTCCATTGGCTTCAACAACTTAACATACTCTGAGATTTTCTCATCAACATCTCTTTCAATATCTGAGTCACCTTCGTCATAAAGATCATCCAGCTGTTTTTCTAGACGTGTTTCCCAGTTATCAACAATTTCTACATCACAAGGATGTTTAGATTTTGACATAGATGTGATAGTTCTCTCAGGAGAATTTAAGTTTTGAAAAACATCTGGTAATTTTTTAACTAGTACGTTATTAGAGATAGACTCGTCCATAATAACCAGATTGCTTCAAACACAGACTTATGAGGTATTAGCGTGTTTGCCTGCTCTAATACCAATTGAAAAGGCGGGGGTCTAACAACCACACCCAATATTTCGTTTAGGAAATCTGTATGGACTAACTCCAATATAATTCCAAGAGAATCAACTAGACAGTCCGACTCAATCAATGGAAATATATCCAAGAGTTATATCTTTGTTTCTCAATGTAATCAGCAAATCAAACAGATAGAATCCGTGAGCCTGATTATTATGAGAAACAACTTGAACGGTACCAAGAACCAATTTTCAAGTGTCAATCAATTTATATCAACAACCAAAGGTTGGATTATCTAATTGATTGAACTACGCACAACCTGTGTGTAGATGGTGGATTTTCAACAAAGGACAAAACCCTAAAATCACGATACTGCATGCTTATGACACGGCTTTCAGGCATGTGATGATTCATATTTTACTAAGCCATGATGAATATGTCTTTCGAAAATCCCCCACTAGTTGAGCGTTCGATCCCTGGCATTTCATTGTGCCCTCTATGTAGAATAACATAATTGGGCGGTTCTCCGTAAGATTGAAAGAAATAACGCCTTAAGGACGTCGGTGATACTCACTGTTCCCTGACTACATGAGAGAGACCCCTCTCTACATAGAAGAACGATTGGGAGGTTCTCCGTAAGATTGAGAGCAATAACGCCTTCAGGTCGTAAGCAAACACCCGTGACTCCCTGACTATGCACCATTCAGAATGGATGTGACGCTAATATCCTTTACGCAATAGATTAATTCTGCCGTGACATTCACCACTGAATTCCCATAATGATCTATTTTTTCTCCTATTCCACGGTCGAATCCACGGCCTGATCCCATGGAATGGCAATAAAAAATTATCTTTTGCTCCGATTTCATGATCGAATCCACGACTTGATCTCATGGGATGGCAATAAACAACTATATTATATTATCTCGTTACTCCGATTTCATGATCGAATCCAAGACTGATCTCATGGAATGGTAATAGGTAATTTTATTATTACGAATTCATGGTCAAATCCACGGCTGATCCTATGGATTGATAATAAAAAACTATTCAATTTTATTACTCATATTCATGAATCATTCTCCACTGAATTTCATAAATTAGTAATAAATACTCAATAATCGTGCATCTGGACTACCACTGAGTAAGCCCCGTAAAATGGTGCAAGTGTACTCGACAATGATGCACGAACGAGCACCCAAATGCACGAATGAGCATGCGAAAATATGGAAAAATGAGGAATCCTACATAAAATAGGAGAGAGAAAATAATAACATTAAAGTAATAGAGAAGCGCCCATGGGCCAGGCCCACCGGCCGGCCGGCCGTGTCTTAGCCGTGGCCGGTCCCATGCTTCCTCCATTATTTTTCCTTATTTTTGTTGCTTTCATGAACTCATGAAGACTCCTCCATTCTAACAACTTTCCTTGTTTGAGCAAAACTCATGGTTTCTCCATATTTTCATGGTTTCTCCATATTTTCGTGGTTTCATGAAAAATAATAATATAAAATAGGGAAAGGTGTTGCGGGACCGCGCAACTTAGCCGGTCGGACGGCCATACCCTAGCCGTGGTCGGTCCCACACCTTGCAATCCTTAATCTTTCATAAATTGTTATTTTTCTCATCTTGTGAAACTTCTCTGTTTCAGCAAAAATTATGGTTTCTCCATATTTTCTCAAATATTGCGCAAACCATGAAAAAGCCAAAAGTCAACATGGTCACATGACCGACTAGGTTACTCACGAAAATATATTAAAATATTATTATTTAATATTCACAAAATATTGATCAAACGAGCATACTTGCTCATTCGAGCAAAATCGAGGATTTCAGTCAAAGATCGAACTCTTCTGAAAATCCAAAATATTGCTCGAACGCACATCATAAAATACTGAAACTATCAATACGGAAACACGGACACCATGGTAACACATGCATGCCTTCTTGACCGACCAAGGTCATCCCTATGGCTTGCACAAAGCCGGTCCCACATGTTTTCACACTTTTAACCTAATTTGCACAATCGCTCATATTAGGTCCAAACTCTTCACACCCAAATCAGAGTTTGTGCAAACGCCCATCAACGGTCCCACGACCACCAAGGGCTGGTCTCATGCCACCTTGGTTGGTCCCTCACTTTTCTATAATTAGGTTTTATCACCTAATGCTCAATCCATCACTATTTCAATAAATGATGAAACCGGCATTAATCGTCATTCCTTCACCAACCGGTCAACTCAGGACCCTGGTGTACGCTCCCTCGAGCACTTGGGCATCACATGGACGTCCATAGTCCCATGTGGTCGGTCCCTTCTTCACTCATGACCTATTTTCAGCAATTCGTTGACTAATGAGCAATTGATCAAAAATTAGGGTTTTCGAACAAACGCTCAACAAATCATTATTCTGAGCAAGTTCAAACACTAAATAAATTTATGTTGATCCATCAAGCAACATGCGGATTAATTATATAATATTCGATAATCTACCAATATTTTAATTAATATTTTATTGGGTCACGTCACCAATAAATAAATAATTGGAATTGATCAATACGTCACCAATAATATTGAACTATCAATATTCAAGAACTTATCGTAATTCATGAGCAATACTTGCTCAGTTGCTCGAATATTAAGCCACTATCAATATTCAGTAACTTATCAATAATTCGTCGAATTGAGCAATACTTGCTCAATTGCTCGAATATTGATCCAATCATCAATATTCAGTAATTTGTCAAATTGAGCAATACTTGCTCAATTGCCCGACTATCAATATTCAGTAACTTATCAGTAATTCGTCGAATTGAGCAATAATTGCTCAATTGCTCGAATATTGATCCAATCATCAATATTCAGTAATTTGTCGAATTGGCCAATACTTGCTCAATTGCCCTACTATCAGTATTCAGTAATTCACAATACTTGCTCAATTGCTCGAATATTGATCAAACCATCGATATCCAGTAATTCGTCGAGCAATACTTGCTCAGTTACTCGAATGTTCCACTGAGCAATTCGTCATTCATGCTCAATTCAACAAAACCTAGACTCATTGTCTAATCAGTCAACGTGAATAATCAAATACACGTCTGTCATGCAGACTCCACGATTTGTGAGACTTCAATCACGTCACATGGGGGATATCAATTAGGGTTTTGGTTTGGCGACCTACGGCACGTGGATTCATCCATGATGAGAATGTGAGTAAGTCATACAACGGTTGAAGGAGTTAGAAAAGTAGTGGGTGGACGGTTAACCAAGTCTCCGCACGACCTGGAACTGGTTTCACCACGATCTTCTACTTTCCCACTCTTTCACTCAAGAAACCGTCACACTTGCAGGGATCAAGGTGTTCATCATTCTTGCAATATAAATAAGTCCAAATCGAGAACAACATTGAATAATCATCATCCGTCAACAACTCGATTAAAACTTATTCACAGAACTCAACATTCAGCAGTTCATCAATTTTGCAGAAACCTTCAACACATCCAAAATCCTTGATCATCATTGATCCCACACAATTCTCATCTTCCCTCCTACAGATCAACCCATCTCCCTCTTTGTGACCGAATTGACTCTGGAACGGCCATTGACTTGGTTTAGGCCGGAGTCCTACAGATTGATCTCTCGAATCTAAGCACTCCCTTTGCAGTGCATCTGTGTGAGGTTGAGCAGTTTGCTCGGTCGAGGAGTCTCGTCCGCACGCTCGACTCTTCACTTCCCTGAAAAACCAGAAAACCGTTTTTCCCCATCTATACTGTGATATTTCAACTATATAAACAAATATAATGTGAAAAAGAAATAACACGGTGTTGATGGTGGATTTTCGTTCAAGGTTGAGTTTGTAAAAAACCGGAAAAATCATGCGGCGACATCTTGTAAAAGATAAAGCCATTTATAAGTGTTGGATACTCCCTCACTTAATTGACCTTGTATTTCTGTACTCATTATCGGTGTGGCATGATGGTGGGAGTGTTACTCTTATAGAGTAACACGAACCTCCAAGCACTATAATGTATCATTATCGATGTGGCATGAGGCGAGTGTTACTCATACAGAGTAACACGAACCTCCAAGCACTATAATGAAACCATGTACGAAATACCCGTACGGGCAGTGATTCTCGGTGTGTTATACTAGCCCGAGCCCTCTCGGTGTGTTATACTAGCCCGATTGAGCCCTCTCGGTGTGTTATACTAGCCCGATTGAGCCCCTCTCGGTGTGTTATACTAGCCCGATTGAGCATCAGGACTTGATCATGTATCGGTCTCGGATATGATCTCGATCGATCATCCAACTCCAAAAGCATGATTGGATGACCACGGATCAATTCCATCACCCTAAGCATGGTATGGAATACCCACGGCCTTAGCTTGCCGGATATGATCGATCGCGATCATCCAACTCCACAAGCATGATTGGATGACCACGGATCAATTCCATCACCCCAAGCGGTATGGAATACACACGGCCGACCTCGCATGGTCGACCATTGGCCTTTGCTTGCCAAGAAACCGTCCATACCAAGCATTATGGGCGGAAAACCCTAAATTAGGGTTTGCGGCATATTACATGTGCCGCAATGGCAGTCTCAACCATCCATCTTCGCAGGTATAGATGGAGGGTATAGATGCGAACTCAAAGGGCCGGAGCATGTCGACACAATCACCATGTGACCGCCTACACACTTGACCAATCGGTCAAAACCAACCATGGTTGGTTACAACACATTCGTCACTTTGAAATAGCATGGTCGCGCGGCTTTGAAAGCCAAAATTAGGGTTCAAGCCATCACGCGCGTCCATCTTCTCCGGCACGAATGGAGGGTCACGATTAGATTAAGCGAGTCCGGTCATACCAAAGCATGACCACCGTGGGCCCATCTACCTCTTCATGCGGTCGCCAAGGCATATCACGCTTTGGCCAATCCAAAACGCCCGCTCAAACATGCGTGGATACACTTCCCAAATTGCAAATCGATCTCGACCACTCAACTTCATAGGACGAATTGGGTGGCTTAGATCACGCTTTCATGGGACGGTGAGACATGGGCGTGAACATCAGCCCCTACCATCTTCACGCCAAACCAACCAGGCCGGGACCGGCCAAGCTAGGTCGTCTTGGAAAACACGCCGGAAAAAGAGTATGGCGCGCGGCTTCTTGCGGTATCAAACTCTTATCGCAAAATCGATCTCGACCACTCCTCTTTCTTAGGTCAAATTGAGTGGCCCGGATCGCGCTTTCGTGAGGGAACGAAATACGGGCACCTACACCATCATGCCGTCTACACGCATGTATGGTCGGTCCTCTCAAAATCCTTCCCATACTTGGTTTCAACCAAGTCGAAGAGTGATGCTTGCGCACCCCTTCAAAAAACCTAATATTCATTAACGGTCGCAGACGAGTGTCTCAAAGCTCATCTCATCCATCCAACTTCAACAGCTTGGTTATACAACCCTGGTCAAGAGTCAATTGGTCAGTAAGGCGTCATTACCCATCGCCTTACCACATTACAATGCGGTACCTGCATAAAATACACACGATACTTCACAAGTATCGACTTTACGAATAACGCAGGTTATTCAATTCCAACGATTACATGTTATCTTTCGTGGATCCACGATCCACATTCAGGACATCAATCATGTCACAAAGCGGGGGATACATGCGGGGTATTGGTGCGGCGGTTTACGGCGTGCGGCGTGCAACGCGCCATCACAAGAACGTGTTAGGAAGTCATGGGCGGTTAGAGATGAACGGGAGAAGTGGGCAAGGCGGTCGTGTATTACCGACACACAACTCCACTACTCCATCATTCCACTACCTCCACTTCCCACGAGAAACGTGAATGAGGCTCAATGACTTGTATAAATAGGTTCTCCGCCCTATTTCAAAAAAGGGAGAGAGAACAACACAAGTTCGATCGACGAAACCAAGTGTTAATACAAAAACCGTATTCAAACACCCGAGCCTGCTTGCATCAACCGTAAGCTTGCTCATCTTTCATTACAAGTCATAAGCAAGCCAACACCTTCACAATCTCGACACCTTCTTCGCTTCCCTCCCTAAGATCAACCCCATCTCCTTCACTTTGTGGCCGAAACAAGTCTGGAACGGCCATTTCTTGGTTTAGGCCGGACTTGCACAGATTGATCTCTCGAATCTACAAGCACTCACCGCGCAGTGCATTTGTTGAAGGTTTAGATTCATTCCTCATCCACACCCCAAATTACCAAATTCTGCAGGAGTAGTTTTCACCCATCAACACACAGACACCAGAAATTTTGTTAACGAGGAAACCGCAAATACAGAAAAACCCCAGGACCTAGTCCAGATTTGAACACCAAACTATATTAAGCCGCTACAGACTCTAATCTACTACAAGTTAACTTCGAACTGGAATGTAGTTGAGCCCTAACCAATCTCACACTGATCAAGGTACAGTCGCGTTCCTTACATCTCTGAATCCCTGCAGGACTCTACGCACTTGATTCCCTTATCTGATCTCACCCACAACTAAGAGTTGCTACAACCCAAAGTCGAAGGCTTGATAAACAAATATGTCTCATACAGAAAAGTCTATTAAATAGGTAAATATATCTCCCACCGAAATACCTACGAGTTTTGTTCCGTATTTTGATAAATCAAGGTGAACATGAACCAATTGTTACACCGGACTTATATTCTCGAAGAACAACCAAGTAATATCAATCACCTCACAATAATCTTAATCGTATGGTAGCGGAACAAGATATTGTGGAATCACAAACGATGAGACGAAGATGTTTGTGGCTACTTTTTATCTTTCCTATAAGAGATAAAATCTCGAGCAAATCTTAGAGAAGATAGTACTTCATACGATACAATAAAGTAAGATCACAACACACAACTACAGAGAAAATAGTTGGTTCTGGCTTCACAATCCCAATGAAGTCTTTAAGTCGTTAACCTATAATTGTTTTAGGAAAAACCTAGGTTAAAGGAGAATAGACTCTAGTCGCAACTAGTATCACACAAGAGGCGTGGGGATTAGGTTTCCTAGTTGTTAGAGTTCTCCCTCATATATTCTTCAAATCATGGTTTGATAACTTTGGGACAAAGCAATCAATATTCACCGTTAGATGAACACCTGATTAGATTCAAGCCAATATATTTCAACCGTTAGATTGTCTTGGCTTGTTACACACAAATGAAATGTATCTTTATTTAGATATGGGTAACCTTACCTAAATGTGTACACTTAGTTGGCTCAGCAATAGTTAACCCAAGTTAGCCATATGAACACTTTCATATTAGCACAACCAGTTCAAATGACTCAAATGAAACTAGTTATAGAGTGGTTCAATTGTTTATATTCTCATAGAAGTATACAAGACACAATTGAAGAAAAATCAGTTTTGATTCACTCAAATCAATTCATGAACATTATAGCCACGGTTTGCAAAAGATTGCATTCCTTATTAATATAAATGTATTTTTTCATGACTTACCCGATCTTAGAACTTAACCACTCAAGTATGCAAACATATACGCATAATTAGAGTTCCCGGACTTGGCTTGTGTTCGCCAGTATGCAAACGTCTACGCATACTGTCATACACTACCAACCTCAGTTGAAGTTAGTATGCAAACGCGTACGCATACTATAGTTCCCGGACTTCAACTGTTGAATCAGTACGCATACGGGTATGCACACTAGATTCTCGGACTTGGAGTAACTTGAAACAGTTAGCATACAAGTAAGCATATTGTGTTATATCCAATCATTGGTTAATTGTTCTAAACTCCCATTTCAATCATTGAAACATTCTTAGAAGATGACAATAGCTGTCTCACACAAACTATTAGCTTCAAATCAATTTTCAAGTGATCAAATAATCAATACGAAACATTTCGAGTTTACACCAAATGACTGTCTCACACAAATCATAGAAGATGTTACCAGACGATTATCACATGATCATGTTTTTAATTTCGTAAAGAATAAAAGATGAACTTGGTTAAAGCGAAAGCTTACCAACACATATTTCGAGAAATATGTAAGCGAGTTAAACTCAGCTCGAAATACCAAATGTGTATAAATTAACATCTATATAGCTATACGACTTTTGTCTCAATAGGCGATAGAGTAGAAATAGAATTTTGAGTGATAGATGAGTTCAAGTCTCCACATACCTTTTGTTGATGAAGTTCCACAAGTTACCCTTAGTAGTTCTTTGTCTTCAATCGATAAACTCCGTGAAGTCTAAATCTCAACTACACATTCTATCCTAATCCGATACATAGCTATAAGTAGACTAGAAATCAAGACTTATGGTTTTGATAACTAAACTTGACAAACAAGCTTGAGATAGCAACGCTTGCGAGTTTGAACGAGCAGTGCTCTAACAGAATGAAACAGTTCAAGTCAATATTACTAACTTCAAGTGGAAGGATGATGTCGTCGTTGTAGTTTGTTACTTCTTCATATTCTTCTGGTGGAGTAATAATTGTATGTCTCAACATTCCTAGACTTTCTAGTCTAACCCAAACGAATTTGACTCTAGTATTTAATCAAGCAACTCTAGATGAGTTTTGATACTAAAATATGACAACCAAACTTGACATACCAACGCTTGATGAATTCAACCGAGCTATGCTCTAACAATCTCCCCCTTTGTTAATTTTAGTGACAAAAATCTTATTACATATGGATAAACAAATTACAAAAGAATTCATTTTATATACGCTTGATTCCTAGTTTCAACAGCACAGTAACCTGCATATATTCAATCAATAAATGTCGTTGTTGACATTTGAATAACAAAAGCTTTTACTCCCCCTAAAGGTAAGCTAGGTAAATATCCAATCCGAACATCTTTGTTATTCCCCTTTTGTAGTCTTAATACTACTCAACAATATGATATTTCTTCCCCTTAGTCAATGCTTTTGTTAGAGCATAGCTCGGTTGAACCCACCAAGCGTTGGTATGTCAAGTTTGGTTGTCATATTTTAGTGAATCAAAACTTATCTAAGAGTCGCTTGATTATGTACTAGAGACAACTTCGTATAGGTTAGACAATAAAGTCTAGGATTATGAGACATACAAGTATTACTCGAAGACCTGAAGAATGTGAAGAAGTAACAAGCTACAACGACGACATCATCCTTCCTCTTGAGGTTAGTAATATTGACTTGAACTGTTTCATTCCTAACGTATCTTTCAAGTAGTGCTATATTGAAAACATAACTGCGAAGCTGTGAATGATTATACTCTAGTAGTAAGACATGATCATATGATCATAGTGGTAAGCAATTAGTATACGAAGTATAACGTTTATCTTTTGAACTTCATATATATGACATTGACATAATCGTATGAATGCTATTGTGATTATGTGTATGGGTAAAGGTGAATATTTCGTCCTAGGAAACAATGTTTACATTTGTTTAAAGGAAGTACATTCATGAACTTGTTTTATGAATCGAAAGGGAAATCGCTAGGCTTATTGGTATTGTTATTCATTGTATATCTTTGGATTACCAATATGTGTGAGTTAGTAGAACCGATCATAACTTGTTACGTATCTTGGTATAACTAATCACAGTGCCTGACTTATGATTTAATATGACTTTTATTAGTGTAACCGATCCTAAGTAATCACCTGAGATGGTATGATCAATATTTGTAATTGGTGTGACCGATCCTAGTAATTGGTGTGACCGATCACAAAAGAGTTGTGTAGTCTATCCTTGTAATTGGTGTAACCGGTCCGAGTAATTGGTGTAACCGATCCTAGTGACTTATATAACCGATCACAAGTAATACCATGAGTATATGGTAACCGGTCCTGGTAATTGACGTAAACGATCCTGGTAACTGAGGTAACCGGTCATAGTAACCATATTAAGGTAGAACCGATCCTTGTGTTTGTTAAAGCCGTAAACCCATGATTAATGAATTGATATTTGATCAACCACATAGTTATCTTGGAATACAGATGAACCAATTCTAAACTTATTTGGAAGTGTGGTATAATCCATTCCAAGATTGTAAATATGAAAGAGGATTTACAAAGAAAAGATGTCAACATACTTTGAACATGAACAATAACTCTTATCTTTTATTGTTCAAAGATATTCCTTAATAACTCAAGGAGATCCCGGTCCAAAATAAATTAAGAATCTTTTAATTAGGGTTGTTAGTTTTATATGCTTTAATTACCAGCAATTAAATGCATATCTCTAGAAAATAAAAATTGGTAATGTGCATTTACTAATTGGAGATTTTCTATTGAGAGATTTCGGAAAAATTGGACAGAGCATTTCCAGGAATTATGAAAACCGATTTTGAGCATTTAATGCATATCTTGAGAATATTTGGTTTTGGAAATTCCTTGGTGTCCAAACATCCTTGGTCTATAAATACCCAAGTTTGCATTTCTAGCAAACTATCCTAAGAGCCAAGCAAACTTCATCTTTTTGCTATTTCTGGTGGAGCCGTCTATTCGGAGAGGAAAGTTCCCTAATTAGGCGAAATCTCTTACGACCGCTCGTTTAAATACTTATGTGGGATCAAGAAGCTCTACGAGTACCGTTGATGGGAAACTAGATAATTGAAGTTTATTTTAGTTTTCGATTGATTTGATTGACTAACGGTTGTTGAACTTTGATTGCACCTAGTTTGTTTATTCTTGAGAATCTTCTCTTCTGATATAAGATTCACTCAAACTAGATCGAAGTATCGAAGGGATCTTTAGAACTGTTTGTAGATCTAAAGACATCTTGTGATAATCCATTGTTAACAGACTCCGTTCTGTGTGTGATTGATCACAAGAGATTAAAGTGGTGTTGTGCAGGTGTTTATTGAAGATTAAAGAAGATTTCTTATTTGGTTTCTATATCTTTGGGTGTGCACAAACCTTGATCGGCTGGGATCCAACTAGAATCAGATTTATTCGATTGGTTAGTTGTGTAAGATCGGCATCACCTTATGGTTTCTTGTTGGAATTTATATTGATTGATTGCAAATCTAAACTCTGCTACTTCGGTAGTTGTTGGATAGATTGATCTGACCAGGCAAAGGAGTTTATTGGTTAAACGGAAGAGCCTTTGCATATGACTTGAGATATCTTCATCTGAAAGAATCAAGAGAGTTGTTACCAAATAGATTTGTTGTTCCTTTACTGTTTGGAATACAATCCAAATGAATTGTTCTAGTGCGTGCACTTATTGAATGTCGGAAGCGTAGGATTACTGAAGAAACTAATTGAACTAGGTTTAGTTGCTTGGTCTCAACTATATGAAGTTTTGTTTTAGATTTTGTATAGCGGCTTAATTATGAGAGTATTCAATTCTGGACTTGGTCCCGGGTTTTTTTTTGCATTTGCGGTTTCCTCGTTAACAAAATCTTGGTGTGTCATTTACTTTTCCTTTCCGCAATTATAATTGTTGTTATTATATTTTAAAGTAAATTACACAAACATTAACTCCGTATTACTTGATAGTGATCATATAGAGTTTGGTTAAGCCCGAACCTATTATCAAGTAATCACACTTTGATTGTTGTATTGTCTCGATCTAGTATCCATAGATGATCACACAAAGTGTGAATACTGATTTGTCGTATTATCTCGACTTTGTCCATAGACAATCACTTTCGGTTAGAGGACTTATAGGTGGATATTTTAAAGATTGTGGTGTATTTGGGTACCATCGTCTTTTCAATTGGTATCATAGTAGGCAAACCCGAAAAGATCTAACAATATGTGTTTGGCGTGATCCAACCTATAAGACTGGAATATAAAAATAGTTTTTATTGAACCTGAGAATGATTCAGTTAATGTAAATTAAGGTATCAACAGTTCTTAGTAATGCTGCACGTCTATGATGTGTTTCAATAGTACTGAGGAGGACTTGTCATAGATTGAGGATATCAATCTTAGCATCCAAACTGTTTTGGACAAGGAGATGAGTCACATCTTCCTTTTCTTTTTCTTCACAACCAGATTTCTTGAAGGAATCATCAATATTAATACTCCCTCCGTTTCAAAAAAAATAGGCTTGTTTCCTTATTTGGGTATGTCAAAAAATAGGCTTGTTTCCATACATGGAAAGTCAAATGTTATGATTTTACTAGTCTACCCATGGAGGGACCACTTCTCTCTCTTCTTTTTCTCTCTTAACATGAAAAGGGGACCACTTATTTCTCCATATTTTCTCTAATATCAAATGAGTGGGCTAAGGATAGGTTAGGAAAAAACATGAAAAAGTTGCTACAATGATTACTTTTCTTAATTTTTGTGCAAACCAAACAAGCCTATTTTTTTGAAACAGAGGGAGTAGTTTCATTAGAATCCATTCCACTCAACGCTTTCAGAATTTTAGCTTGAGATCTGGTTCTAGAATACATTCTTTAGTATAAGTTCTCAAACAGGATGAGTACATATACTTGAGAATTCTTTAACACATACCAAACATAGGTGCCAGCCTTAAATAAGTAATTTTGACCAGAGTTGAAAAGATTTTCGCATCTAATGTGTTATTGAATTTCAATGATTCTTTGGAAATAATTGATCTTCTAGATCTAATATCAAAAGATACTTTTAGACGAGTAAACTTATCATGTTTACACAAGTTGTTGTAAGACAACTGTTAGAGCACTGCTCGGTCGAACTCGTAAGCGTTGCTATCTCAAGCTTGCTTGTCAAGTTTAGTTACCAAAACTATAAGTTTTGATTTCTAGTCTACTTATAGCTAAGTCTCGGACTAGGATAAAAAGTGTAGTTGAGCTCTAGACTACGCGGTGTTCATCATGCAAAGACGAAGAACTACTCAAGGAACTGGTGGAACTTCATCGACAAAAAGGTATGTGGAGACTTGACTTATCTATCACTCAAAAGTCTATCTACTCTATCTCCTATCTTTAAACAAAAGTCGTATTGCTATATAGACTTCGATTATACACATTTGCTATTTCGAGCCGAGTTTATCTCGCTTATCTATTTCTCGAAATATGTGTTGGTAAGCTTTCGCTTTGGCCAAGTTCATCTTTACTAGTGACGAAAGTCATGTTGATTATTTAAATAACTTGAAAATCGCTTTGATGAAAAATAGTTTGTGAATAACAACTATATAACGTCCTCTAAGAAAGTTTCAATGATTGAAATGAGAGTTTAGAATATATAACCATGTTTGGATATAAACATTGTATGTGAATTCATACTTGTGTAAGTCCAAAATCCTTGAACCAAAGTATGCGTACTTTATTGGTTTAGGATGACCGAGCTAAGTCCGCGTGCACACGCATCTCTTTGTCGAAGTTCACATCCGTGAATTTCTCTTTGGAGTTTGTGAACTGAAGCTCAGTCCGGGTACTTACGTATGCGTACTTAAGTGGGTTATTTTCTAAAAAAAGTTTAATTCGTGAACTAAGACATTTATAAATTAAGGAATGCAATCTTTGCAAACCGTGGTTATAATGTTCATGAATCGATTCGAGTGATTCAAAACTGTTTTTTCCTTGATTGTGTCTTGTATACTTCTATGAGATCTAAGCAATTGAATAACTCTCTAACTAGTTCTTTTGAGTCATTTGAACTAGTTATTGTGAAGATGAATAAGGTTGACATGAAAGTGCTCATATGGCTAACCATTGGTTAACTATTTGTGAACCAACTAAGTGTACACGATTAGGTACGGTTACTCAAACCTAAATGAATACATTTCATTTGTGTGTGACAAGCTAAGTTTTGATCTAACGGTCGAAAGATATTAGCTTGGTTGAATCCGGTTTTTCATCTAACAGTGAATATTGAATGCTTTGTTACCAAGGTAACTTAAATTGCAAACCCCGATTTGAAAACTATATAAGGGGAACTCTAGCAACTGGAAAAACTAATCCCCACACCTCCTGTGTGATACTAGTTGGTTTTTCTAGAGTCGATTCTCCTTTAACCTTAGGTTTCTTCTCGAGACCCTGTAGGTTAACGACTGAAAGACTTCATTGGGATTGTGAAGCCAGGCGAAACTACTTCTCTTGTAGTTGAGCGACCTGATCTTGCCATTTTCTATCGTACGAGTTCAATTGAATAATTGACTTGAGATTATATCTCCGATAGGGTAAGATAAAAAGAAATCACAAACATCTTCGTCTCATCGTTTGTGATTCCGCAATATCTAGTTTCGCTACCATACGATTTAGATTATTATGAGGTGATTGATAATACTAGGCTGTTCTTCGGGAATATAAGTCTGGGTTATCAATTAGTTCCTGTTCACCTTGATTTATCAAAAGACGAAACAAAAACTCATAGGTTTATCTGTGAGAGATAGATTTATCTATTATCGTAGATTTTTCTGTGTGATACAGATTTGTTTATTGAAGTCTTTGACTTTGGGTCGTAGCAACTCTTAGTTGTGAGTGAGATCATCTAAGGGAATCAAGTGCGTAGTATCCTACTGGGATCAGTGACGTAAGGAGCGCAACTGTATCTTGAATCAGTGTAGATTGATTAGGGTTCAACTACAGTCCAGACCGAAGTTAGTTTGTAGTAGGATAGTGTATGTAGCGGCTTAATACAGTTTAGTGTTCAATCTGGACCAGGTCCCGGGGTTTTTCTGTATTTGTGGTTTCCTCGTTAACAAAACTTCTAGTGTCTGTGTTATTTCTATTCCGCATTATATTTCGTTATATAATTGAAATATCACAGGTTGTGCGTTAAGATCAATCAATTAGAATATCTAACCTTTGGTTGTTGATTTACATTGATTGACACTTAGATATTGATCTTTGGTACCATCCAAGTTTATGTCTCTAGTATTTGATAAAGACTCGCAGATTTCCATTTGCTTGAGTAAAGATCAAATCGAGAGATAGAGATATTAACTCCTTGATATACTTTTTATTAAGATTGAATCTGACTGTCTAGTTGATTCTCTCAAAAGTATATTAGAGTTAGTCCATACAGATTGCTAATCGAAATATTGGGTGACGTTGTTGTACCCCCGCTTTTTCAATTGGTATCAGAGCAAGCAAACACGTTAAACCTTATAAGTTTGTGCTTGTCCGATCCTCAAAAGTCTATCCCTATGGGAAATTAATTTGGAAGACTTGATCATGGCATCTGTAACGCACACCATAACTCCTTGAAGACTATTCAAATATTATTACTTTGTAGACCTATGGTCTCACTTAATAATCTTGTATCATCTAGTATACCTCCGTGTCTAGATGATGAAAAACAGTCTAAGGGAAAAAAAATAAAAAACCCTCTAAGAAGAATTTTTAGAGGAAATATGATCAACGCGCAAAAGTATGGACCCTCACAAGAAGTACTCTTAATCTCTTTGAGGAATACTACCAAACTGGATCAATTGACAAGGATATGTTTAGAGCGTTTGAAAATGTTTTGAAATTCTTAGAAAAGCTTAATTCCATTGAGAATTTGAGATAAAAACCTTGTACCCGTCAAATCATGGTCCCATGATGTACAGATTGTTCGAACTACATACTCATATGGGGTTGATAAAAATATTTCCTATGAGGTTGGTAAAGGAATCATCTATCAGAAAAAGTCAAATCCATGTCGTAAGAAAAGAATCTTAGAAAATTCTGAGTATTATTATTATGATCATACTCATAATTCTGATCACAAATGTCAACCGAAAAAATTGCATGAGAAATTCTCCGAACCTTCCACCACCTGAGTTTAGGGATGGCTATACCCCATTTGTATATAACTTGAAATGGGGCAAGTAACAGTTTGATTGTGTTTATGTAATCTTTTCTTTAAAAGCTTTTCAAAAAGATAGTGTAGGTATATTTATTTTTGGGTATTTTCTCCCAGAATGATACCTCAAAAATCCTACATTCCTTATGTGGGTCGCGGTTCGTGAACGGGTCTAAGCCCAACTGAGGGTATAAAAGAAGTTCGGGTACGCTTACCTTCCTTCCTCCCTCATCAGTCCGCGTACGTGAACCATTCTAGGGTTCATAAGTTTTCTCCATTGAAGCTTCTTGGAGAACTTTTTGTAAAGGGATTTCTCAAGATAAATATCAAGTAAGTAATCTCTTGCCCACTCCCTAATTTCCTTTTAGAATCATGAAGAATGTTAAGGGTTCAAAAATTTTCTCAAATAACCTAGGTTCTTCATCCTCTTCAATTGATCTTCCGATTGAACAAAATTCTATTAGGATTAGATTTTTGGATGAATCCTGTAGAAAAGTATTTGAAAAGATTTCCTCTATTGGGTTTATTTTAGAAAAGAAATCGGATAATACAATTGGGCATAAGGAGGATTTATCTTGTTTTGAAAAGTTCAAGCTTGGAAACATCTTTGATGGCCTTGGTGAAGGTTATGATACTCTTACTAGAATCTTCTATGCCAACATTCATGATGTTGTTCTTGAGGACATGGAATTCAAGACCATGGTCAATAGAGAAAGAATTCTAGTGAATAGAGAATTAATTTCAAAGATTACCAAAATCCCTTTGGGCGATTTTCATCTTCCTAGACCAAGCAATGAAAGACCTTCACATGAAATCATTTCAAAAGGTCTTTGTGGTAAAAGTGTTGTGTGGAATGGAGGAAAATTTCCTACTAATCAATTAGATTTTCCTCTAAAGTCTTTTGGAAAATTGGGAATCTCTAACCTTTGTCCTTCCACGGTTGAGAACTCTCGTTGGAGTCGTGAGTTTGCGGAATTGGTCTATTACCTTGTGAAGGAAACCAAAGGTCTTGACATTTGTGGATTCATTATTTTTCAAATGTTAGACATGACTTCCATTGACAAGAAGTTAGGCTATCCATGCTTGATTGAGCGTATTTGTCGCAACTTCTCCATTGAACCCATTGGGAACTCCATTGGAACCCCCAAGCTTGTTCGGCCGTGTACCTTCAATCGAATGAAGGAATATGCTTGCAAGAGACAAAGCATGACACAACTAATGGCTCGAGTGATCCTTCTACGAAGCTTCTTCGCCAAATTTACAAAGGTGTTTGTAAATTAAACTCCAAAGTAAGTTGTGTTCAAGAACAATTACTTGTGATTGCTACCAAGTACCCCGATATTAAAGAAGACATGGACAAAGTTCGTTCCACCTTCATGATCTCCGAAGATGAAGATGATGAGTAGTTTCTCGTGCCTCTTTATTTTGGTATTAAATTGTTTTTTTTTTTTTTTTGAATTTTTATGGAACCCACAATTGGGGGATATGAAAACTAATTGGGGGATATGAATTACTTCCCCCAACCAATAGTGTCTGCTAAGGGGTGTTTTTGGGGGCAAAAATACTAAAGTACCCTTCCCTCAAAATAAAAATCAAAAAACTTAAAATCAAAAAACAAAATCATATCCCCCATTTCCATCTCCACTTCTTATTAATCTATTTTAGGGTTAAAAATCAAAACAAACCCAAATGTTCCCCATTCCCTTTCAAATTATAAATTTTCCCCACTCCCTTTCAAATTCTCTTCTCCTTCTCTGCCGGCTCCTCACTTTGAAAACGATTTATTTTTTTTCACATTCGAAAGTGATGAAGACCACGCCGGAAGTGATGAAGACCATGTCGGAAATGATGAAGACCACGCCGGAAGTGATGAAGACCATGTCGGAAGTGATGAAGACCATGTCGGAAATGATGAAGACCACGCCGGAAGTGATGAAGACCATGCCGGAAGTGATGAAGACCACGCCGGAAGCGATGAAGACCACGCACGCTGGAAGTGATGAAGACCATGCCGGAAATAAATTTTTTTTTCATCGCCGGAAGTGATGAAGACCATGCCGGAAGTGATGAATTCAATACCGGAACTAAATGCCGGCATGCTCGATATAAATCTATCAATGCCGGTAGTCAAGTGAAAAAAAAAATCAATTTTATGGATACTTTTCATTATGTGTCGGCATAGACATTTTAGCAACATACTATGCCGGCATAGGTACCGGCATGCTCGAGAATTAACTGACTGTGCCGGCAGTGGACTGATTAAAACAAAAAAATAGGTTTTGAAGATCAAAACCAGAAAATTTTGTGGCAAACATTTATGAAAATTTCCAACAAATGCTGGCATGGTTTTTTCGGTTGAATACAATGCCGGCACCAAGCTATTTCAGCTGCAACAATGGTGGATTCAAAGAAAAAAAAATCAAATTTTCAACCTCTTAGCAGCAATTCTCTCTTCACAATCATCCTCCACTTTCACCAAAAAAAATTCCCTCTCAATTTTTTTTTTCCATCTTTCTACTCTCATCTCACTCACCCAAATACAAATACAAATACAAATACAAATACATACTAATAATTTAACAAATACTTAAGATTTTTTCTAATTATTATTAAACACTAAACCTGATTAGTGAGGAGTAGATTAGGATTTAAAAAAATACTTAGATAAGGGGTGACCTTGATTTGATATTTGGATCCAATTTTTGTCTTTTTCCTCTATCCCCCAATTAGTTTTGATATCCCCCAATTGCGCGTTGTTTTTATATCTAGGAAACTTCTTAAAAGAATTGTATTCTTGTTTTTGTTTAAGAAGGATAACTAGGGTTTGGAATAGCCATTATTGTGAGTACACATAGCTATGTCCAACGTTTTCATCTTCATGTTTTTAGGTTTATTTGTTTAAATTCTAAAAAGTTTGTTTGGAAGATGATTTTTGCAGTATTAATCTTTATGGTTTTATATATTGCAATATGTTATGGGATATGTGTGTTTGCGTCCGTGAACTATTATTGTCCCATATGATGTCAAAAGTTATCTCGGTTATATGTCGATATGCATGTATTGATACAAGATCGATGAACTTTTGACAAACAAAAGTTAAGCCTATTATGTCATTTATTGATGGAAGATAGGTTAAAATCTTTTGTTTACAAGGATTATGTCTATTATATGCATTGTGCAAATAGTGATGGAAAATAGAATGAATCCTTGTATATTCCGCAGTATTGATCTTCCCTGCTCCATATTTTATGTATATACTGTGCGGCTCCATAAGTCTTCTTGTGTGGTCACTTCCAACTAGACTAATCATAGATTCGTTTGTGGTTATTTTGGTTGTGTATTCCGATTAAATTAATCATGGGTTCTCTTTTGGTTAGTTTAATTGAGAATTTTGGATACAAAATCATTTTATGGTTTTTAGTGTCCAAAGAAATCTTCTTTTATCGTAAAAGTAAGGCCGCTCTTGTTGTTCTTTCGGGAATGACATCAAATTGGGGAGAGTTCTTTTGAACTTGTGCTTAATTGCCATATCTTTGTGGGGAGTGCGGCTGTGGAATATTTGAGGAGTTATCTTGTATCTTTATAAACTCCGTGATGAATGCATTTAGCTTTGGCTTTATGATTGCATCTAAACAAAGTTGATATGTACTTTTCTTTGGTCTTGAAGTGTCTCCATGGAAATTTCATTAGGATCCCTTTTTCGTACCTTTGCCAATTTTATTGACAAAAAGGGGGAGAATTAATATGTAGTTCACACTACAAATACATATGGTTTTCGGATCATTATGTATGGGGGAGTGGTTTTCGTGTTGAGACGAAGTATTGACTAAGGGGGAGTGATACATATCACCATAGTGTTGTTGTCGAAGTTGTGATATGAGAACTTTGATGTTGTGTAATAATACTATGACACTGTATATAACAATGATCGAGAGCTTTTGTTTTCTCATTGTTATGGCTACGGGACTTCAACAACTATGATTCTGAATTGAACATCTATGGAATCATGGGAGTACTTGGAAAAGACAAAGTTTTCGAGTAATGTTGAAGCACCAAGGAGATCAAGCATGTGGAAGAGAAGCTACAAAGGTTTATCTATTTTGTACTCCATATGTATTGATAGTTTTGTCACTAAAATTGACAAAGGGAAAGATTGTTAGAGCACTGCTCGGTCGAAATCGCATGCGTTGCTATCTCAAGCATTTTTGTCAATATTAGTGATCAAAACTATATGTCTTGATTTCTTGTTTACTTATGACTAACTCTCGGTCTAGGATAGTTAAGTGTAGTTGAGGTCCATACTCCATGGCGATCATCTTACGAAGACGAAGAACTACTTGAGGAACAAGTGGAACTTCATCCGACAAAAAAGTATGTGGAGACTTGAACTTATCTGTCACTCAAAAGTCTATTCTATCTCCTACTCTTGAGACAATAGTCGTATAAGTATGATAGTTTTCATACATACACATTTGTTATTTCGAGCCGAGTTTACTCGCCTATCTTTTTCTCGAAATATGTGTTGGTGAGCTTTCGCTTTGACCATTTTCATCTTTACCCGTGACGAAAGTCATGATGACGTTTCAATCTTGAAAATGGCTTTGATGACGATAGTCGTGAATAGCGATTGTTATAACATCATAAAAGAATATTTCAATGATTGAAATGTAGAATTGAGATTACCATCTATGGATATAAGCATATATAGTGTGTTCGCACATTAGTGTATAAATCCATGTGACGGAAACCAAGTGTGTGCATATGTGTGCATACGGTATTGGTGAAAGAGACAGGTGGGGTATGCGTACCCGTATGCGTACTGGCGGAAGTTTTCCTCCCGGAAAATTCTACTGAGTTTGGAGTTTACGAACTCATAAACCAGTCACCTTAGGTACACGTACGGGCGGAACTTTTCTACCCGAAAAATTCTGCCGAGTTTGGAAACCAAAGCCAACTCAAATCCAGTAGCTAAGGTATGCATACCCGTACGCGTACCCAAGCTGGTTATTTCTCAAATCGGTAGTTCATGAGCTTAAAACAATGAATTATAAGGAATGCAATCTTTGCAAACCGTGGCTATATTGTTCATGAATGGATTCTAGTGGATCAAACCGATTTTGCTTCAATTATGTCTATGAATAAAGACCTAAGCAATTGAACAACTCTTGAACTAGTTCTTATGAGTCATTTGAACTAGTTATGAGAAAGATGAATACGGTTAATATGAAAGTGCTCATATGGCTAACCATTAGTTAACTATTTGTGAACCAACTAAGCGTACATGTTTAGGTACGGTTACTCAAACCTAAATGAATACATTTCATTTGTATGTGAAAATCTAAGTTTCGATCTAACGGTTGAAAGATATTAGCTTGGTTGAATCAGGTTTTTCATCTAATGGTGAATATTGAATGCTTTGTTACCAAGGTAACTTATGTTGCAAACTCTGATTTGAAAACTATATAAGGGGAACTCTAGCAACTGGAAAAACTAATCCCCACACCTCCTATGTGATACTAGTTGGTTTTGCTAGAGTCGATTCTCCTTTAACCTTAGGTTTCTTCTCGATAACCTTTAGGTTAACGACTGAAAGACTTCATTGGGATTGTGAAGCCAGACAAAACTACTTCTCTTGTAGTTGAGCGATCTGATCTTGCCATTTTCTATCGTACGAGTTCAATTGAATAATTGACTTGAGATTATATCTCCGATAGGGCAAGATAAAAATAAATCACAAACATCTTCGTCTCATCGTTTGTGATTCCGCAATATCTAGTTTTGCTACCATATGATTTAGATTATTGTGAGGTGATTGATAATACTCGGATGTTCTTCGGGAATATAAGTCCGGGTTATCAATTAGTTCCTGTTCACCTTGATTTATCAAAACATAAAACAAAAACTCATAGGTTTATCTGTGGGAGATAAATTTATCTATTATCGTAGACTTTTCCAGTGTGATACAAATTTGTTTATTGAAGTCTTCGACTTTGGGTCGTAGCAACTCTTAGTTGTGGGTGAGATCAGCTAAGGGAATCAAGTGCGTAATATCCTGCTGGGATCAGAGACGTAAGGAGCGGAACTGTACCTTGAATCAGTGTGAGATTGATTAGGGTTCAACTACAGTACAGACCGAAGTTAGTTTGTAGTAGACTAGTGTCTGTAGCGGCTTAATACAGTGTGGTGTTCAATCTAGACTAGGTACCGGGGTTTTTCTGCATTTGTGGTTTCCTCGTTAACAAAACTTCTGGTGGCTGTGATATTTCTATTCTGCATTATATTTCGTTATATAATTGAAATATCACAGGTTGTGCGTTAAGATCAATCAATTAGAATATCCAATCTTTGGTTGTGATTTTGTTAGAGGGAGAGAAAAAATGGATTTGAGGAGTGCAAAAATCATGCTTGACTCGTTAACTAGGCCTAGTTTCATATATTTCCATGAGTTGGACATAGTTACCCTTAGTGAGAACACAAATATCTCACACATGTTACATCAAATGAATCAACCTAACCCTCTCTCGTTTTTTACTCTCTTCTTGGTATCACCTGCAACACCCACTTATATTCTAACCCTACCCATCCAAAACGTTGATTTTGAAGCTAGTTTTATGAGAAAAAACTGTATGAAAAAGAAAACTTAGTTGATATGTTAAGACTTAATGAAACTGATGCCTATTGGTTTGGAAAAACTCATCCACTGATGCCTATTGGTTTGGAAAAACTCATCACAAAACTATTGATCATTGATTAATCACTTGATTATGATTAGAACTATCGGATTGTTACCGGTGAACTAGATTGGACTACGATATTAAGACAAGAATAGAGGAGAGAGATAGTTTTTGATAATGATCTGTTAGGGATGATGAGGATACAAGAATTTTTCCACTTCAATAATTAGCTGCTTTTCATTTTATGTTCATTAAGGAATTTGAAGAACTCTTAAAGGTAGTTAGAAATGCTGCTTGGGGGAATTTAATTAATCCAAATATTTGATCTCTTTCACTTGCTTCATATTGACCAACTTGATTGTATCACCATTCTAAACCTAACTTTTATTGTTGTAAAAACAGATTAATCACTTATGTTCACTGTTTTGTTTATTAGAAGGTCTAATAAAAGTCTGAGGGTACAAGTAGGCACTTCAAGGGAAAAGAGCGGAGCCAGTTCGGTTAATTTATATTCATGTCGAGCGCGTGCAAAAATCATGTGCCACTAGTAAGGGTAACTACGTCCGAGTCATGCAAATATATGAAACTAGGCCTAGTTTACGAGTCAACCACGTTTTTTGTACTCCTCGAATCCATTTTTGCTCTCCCTCTAACAAAAATCTTGGTTGTTGATTTACATTGATTGATACTTGGATATTGGTCTTTGGTACCATCCAAGTTTATCTCTCTAGTATTTGATAAAGACTCGCAGATTTCCATTTGCTTGAGTAAAGATCAAATCGAGAGATAGAGATATTAACTCCTTGATATACTTTTTATTAAGATTGAGTCTGATTGTCTAGTTGATTCTCTTAAAATTATATTAGAGTTAGTCCATGCAGATTTCTAATCGAAATATTAGGTGAGGTTGTTGTACCCCCGCTTTTTCACCGGGACCTAGTCCAGTTTGAACACCACACTGTATTAAGCCGCTACAGACTCTAACCTACTACCAATTAACTTCGGACTGGACTGTAGTTGAACTTTAATATCTCACACTGATTCAAGGTACAGTTGCATTCCTTACGTCTCTTATCCCAGCAGGATACTACGTACTTGATTCCTTAGTTGATTTCACCCGCAACCAAGAGTTGCTACGACCCAAAGTCGAAGACTTGATAAACAAATCTGTCTCACACAGAAAAGTATATGGATTGAATAAATATGTCTCCCACAGAAATACCCAAGAGTTTTTGTTCTGTCTTTTGATAAATCAAGGTGAACAGGAACCAATTGATAAACCAGACTTATGTTCCCGAAGAAAAGCCTAGTATTATCAATCACCTCACAATAATCTTAATCGACTAGCGAAACAAGATATTGTGGAATCACAAACGATGAGACGAAGATGTTTGTGATTACTTTTATCTTGCCTATCGGAGAAATTAATCTCGAGTCAATTATTTCAATTATACTCAATACGATAGAATCGGGCAAGATCAGAACACACAACTACAAAGAAAATAGTTGGGTCTGGCTTCACAATCCCAATGAAGTCTTTGAAGTCGTTAACCTACAGGGTATCGAAGAAACCGAAGGTTAAAGGAGAATCGACTCTAGTTTATTTAACTAGTAACACACATGAGGTGTGGGGATTAGGTTTCCTAGTTGCTAGAGTTCTCCTTTATATAGTTTTCAAATCAGGGTTTGCAATCCAAGTTACCTCGGTAACAAAGCATTCAATAATATTCACCGTTAGATGAAAAACCTAATTCAACCAAGCTAATATCTTTCAACCGTTAGATCGAACTTAGCTTGTTACACACAAATAAAATGTACCCTCATTTAGGTTTATGTAACCGTACCCAAACATGTACACCATGTTGGATCACAAATAGTTAACCGAGGTTAGCCATATGATTACTCTCATATCAACCTTATTCATCTTAACCATAACTAGTTCAAATGACTCAAATGAAACTAGTTAAAGAGTCGTTCAATTGTTATATTCTCATAGAAGTATACAAGAACAAAATTGAAGCAAAATCGGTTTGATTCACTCGAATCAATCATGAACATTATAGCCACGGTTTGCAAAGATTGCATTCCTTATTATATAAATGTTTATGTTCATGTTCATAACCGATTTTAGAACTTTAACCTTCAAGTATGCAAACGTGTACACATACTTGAAATACCCCGACCATGATTGGGTTCCGCCAGTACGCAAACGGGTACGCGAACCTTCAAATCCCAACAGAAATTCTCAGACATGAACCTGTAGACCAGTACACAAATGGGTACGCATACTTAGGTTCTCAGATTTCTCAAACCAACAGGTACGTACGCGAACGGGTGGGCATACTATGGTTCCCGGACATGGATTACATATGTGCAAGAGTGTAAAACCTGACATATCCAATAATGTTTAAGTGTTCTAAACTCTTATTTCAATTATTGAAACTTTCTTAGAGGATGACAATAGCCGTTTTCACACACTATTAGCATCAAAGCAATCTTCAAGATATTGAAATAATCATAACGAAACATTCCAAGACTACACCAAATGATTGTATCACACAAACCATGTAAGATGTTACTCAAAAATTTTCACATGATATAAGATGAACTTGGTCTAAGCGAAAGCTTGCCAACACATATTTCTAGAAATATGTAAGCGAGATAAAATCAGCTCGAAATCTCAAATGTGTATATAAAAAACTATATCGTAATACGAATTATGTCTCAATATAGGTGATAGAGTATAAATAGACTTTCCAAGTGATAGATGAGTTTCAATCTCCACATACCTTTTGTCGATGAAGTTCCACAAGATCCCCTTAGTAGTTATTCGTTTTCAAATGATGAACAACGTGAAATCTAAGATCAACTACACAATCTATGTCCTAGTCCGAGACATATATAAATAGGCTAGAAATCAAGACTTATAGTTTTGATCACCAACATTGACAAACATGCTTGAGATAACAACGCATGCGAGTTCGACCGAGCAGTGCTCTAACATTCTCAGCATCTTGTTGTACGTTAACTGAGTTCTTCAGAAGTTTAGATTTGCTTTTATTATTTTGACTCATATCTTATAGGTTGAATCGCACCAAACACAGATTGTTAGATCTTTTCGTGTTTTCCTTCTCTTATACCAATTGCAAAGACGAGGGTACCCAAATATACCACAATCTTAAACTTTTACACCTATAAGTCCTCTTACCGAAAGTGATTGTCTATGGACTTTCGAAAATACAACGAATCGGTATTCACACTTTGGGTGATCGTGTATGGATACGATCGAGACAATACAACAATCAAAATGTGATTACTTGATAATAAGTTCGGACTTCACCAAACTCTATAGGATCACTATCAAGTAATACAGAGTTAACATTTGTGTAATTTACTTTAAATTACAATAACAACAATTATAATTACGGAAAACAAAAGTAAATGACACATCAAGATTTTGTTAACGAGGAAACCGCAAATGAAGAAAAACCTCGGGACCTAGTCCATAATGAAAACCATACTGTATTAAGCCGGTACAGACTCTAGCCTACTACCAATTAACTTCGGACTGGACTTTAGTTGAACCCTATGCAATCTCACACTGATTCAAGGTACATTTGCGTTCCTTACGTCTCTGATCCCAGCAGGATACTACGCACTTGATTCCCTTAGTTGATCCCACTCACAACCAAGAGTTGCTACGACCCAAAGTCAAAGACTTGATAAACAAATCTGTCTAACACAGAAAGGTCTATAGATTGAACAAATCTATCTCCCACATAAATACCCAAGAGTTTTTGTTCCGTCTTTTGATAAATCAAGGTGAACATGAAATAATTGATAAACCAGACTTATATTCCCGAAGAATAGCCTAGTATTATCAATCACCTCACAATAATCTTAATCGATTGGCGAAATAATATATTTTGGAATCACAAACGATGAGACGAAGATGTTTGTGAGTACTTTTATCTTTCCTATCGGAGAAATTAATCTCGAGTCAATTGTACTCAATACGATAGAATCGGGCAAGATCAGAACACGTAATTACAAAGAAAATAGTTGGGTCTGGCTTCACAATCCCAATGAAGTCTTTGAAGTAGTTCACCTACAGGGTCTCGATAGAAACCTAAGGGCAAAGGAGAATCGACTCTAGTTATGCAACTAGCGCTCAATTGTTATAACTACATAATTTGACATTTGTTCCCGATATTCATTAGTTGTCATTTTTCAATTTTTATTTTTTGGGATTGTTATCGGGGTCATATATTAACTAATACGAAATTAAAATTGCCCACTGCACAATACTCATCAGCATCACAGGAACCACCTATTACTACTTCTTCTACCACCACCGTCCACCACCACTCACAAAAACCTCACGACTATTATGATTATCAAATGTATTACTTATTAATGTAGATATATTTATTAGGATATATAAACAATGAGATATTTATTTATTATAAGAAATTAATCAAACATTAGTTATGAGAAATTAATATGACATTAATGTTTGATAAGCAAACTAAGACTGTTGGATGTAATTCTAAATTTTAATCTCAGGCATCATTTATTTGAGCAACCACAACCATAGATTTATCTTTTGGGAGGACAAATATGGACCTCTCGTTATTTTGCCTAAGTTGTCCAAACCTTGTTTTGTATTCTAGATTGGCTGGTGCTATCCCACGCGGCAGTGCAGCGTAACATTATAAGCTAGCACCCACCAGCCGTTGGATCACACCATTCTATCATCTAAACTGTGGTACATCAATCGGTTAAAAACAAGAATGTAACGAAGTCTTTTTTTATTATCTCAAGATTTTATCTTTTCACATTAATTTCCACAAAATATTTCTTATTCTTTTTATCTTTTTATCCTCTCGATCATCATTTTCTATCATCTCTACTTTTCCGTCATTTCATTTATCCCCGTTTTGCCTCTGCAACTATAAGATGCAAAATTTATGATTAATTGGTGGGATGGGTCGGACGAGTTGGTGGTATTGGAACTTGCAGGTTGTGGTGATGGTTGCATGAGAGATTGTGATTGAAATTTCTAGATGGGTCTTCATGGTTTTAATTAGGGTATCCTAGGATGGGTTTTTAGCGGGGTCTCCATTAATGGTGCTAGTGAAGAAGCTGTATTGCATATTTTATTGTTTAGGTGTTTGAAGAATTTCTGATTTTTCATGGAATCATTAATCAATAATCATGATTCCTGTATCACAATTGTAATTTAAATGATGCTTTTCAGATTTTTCATGGAATATTAAACAAGAATTAGCATGATTCAATCTCTTTCAATCATGAGGCGGTGAAAATGTTTGAATTAGATGTTCCATTAACTGATGTAGTGAGAACTGTACTGCGGAAAAGGAAAAAATCTGTTTAATAAAAAAAATTAAAAAATTCGTTTTGGTAAGAGATGCCTTTGTACACTTGGCAAAATCAGAAAAAAAACGAAAAATCAGAAAAAGATTTGGTGCATCGGATGGCTATAAACCTGCTAGCTTATAAATCCTTTGTGCGCGGCAGCGCGTGACAGCACAGCCCTTCTAGATTTAAGAGTTCAAAACTAATAATTTAGAAAGGTTTACACATATATCAAACATAAGACTTCATAACTAATAAATTTTTTTCATAACTAATAAATTATTTCCAGTAGTATAGAGATTTAATGCTTAGAATGTTTTATGTGGATAAATCTTAATAATTTTAGTTTTATTTTTAATGATTATTAAATGGAAAAAAATGACAAAAAAAAGTGACATAGAAGGTTTAACCGAAAGTCTAGTTAAGACTTTCTTTAAGACCTTTTTTAGTCTATGTCGTCACTCCTATTTTATATGATCTAAATATTGGAGATGAATTTATCTTAAGCGAGACTCTAAAATTCTGCTATTATTGATATAAGAATATAAGTGTAATCAGGTTCTAAGATTATCCTCCATTGAATTTAGATCTATTTGTTATTTTTTTTTTTAAAATAGCAAAAACTTAGGTTCCATTTTTAGGATTAGTGAAAGAGAACCTGAATTAATAGGGGGCTACAAGAATTAAACGGGTCACCAGATAAAATAAAATAGGGTTATTTTGAGAAAATTTTAAAAAACCCATTAACCACAATATTCTTTAACAACAAAACAACCCCGCTTGATTAGGCCTAAATCTTTTGATTAGTTTTGTTAATTAATTGGATTCGCAAATCTATTTCCTTGAGATCGGGAACCTACCAAGATTTAATATTTATTTTCTCGAGCGATTCTTAACGGATCGCACTAAAAACCACTATAAAAAATCACATTCGGTGGGCCCTATTGTTCGAAGATTAATAGGGGTGGGGGCTTTGGGTCCCACTGTTGTGAATGAGCATTTTTTTTGTTATTTTATCAATTTTTCTTCTTCTATTCTCTCTTTTATATGTTTAAGAACTCAGCCATTAATTTCGTGAACCTAAAATCCTAATGAGTCGGCCTGTAAATCTATATCTTTGGTCTCATTACCTTTTTTGTGATTACTCAATGGGAACGTTTTACACACTTAGGGAAATTCCTATGGAATGAACAAATCCATGATTTTTTCATTTTGCTACCACGGTGGACTCAACAAGCATGAAAAATGGATGGACAAACCAACAAATTTGACGATTTTTTGAGTGGACCATCATTAGCCGCGCGCTTAATTCAGAATCGCGCGGATGAAACAAACTCGTTGGTGGTTGAAAACAAACCGCGCGACTTTATTTGTCCCGTCAGTGGGTAAACAACATCTGCCAACGGTTACATCTGAACGACTGGAAAATTTGTTCATCCAATTGCTAGAATTCTATAAATACTCCTCATTTCAACCAAATGCACACATATTCTACACCTCTAGTCTCTTTACTCTTCTTTGAGCTTAATTTTTTTTTTCAATTCAAAGTTTGTCGAAAGATGTCTCAATCCTTGTTAGTTCGGTGATCTCTGTATATTGCAGAAGAAGATGAAGCTATTTGCAGAAACTATGTTTTTTTATTAACTCAGCTTGCTTCAGCACACTATCCATGGGTGAATTTCTGGTCGGTTATTCACCAGGGGTTCTGCAGCGACACCCGTAACCCGAGTCGTCGTGTTATATGCGAAATAGAAAATCATTTTCATTTGATTAAGAAAGAAGTAAGTGAATTTGTACCTTTAATAATCGTGCAAGTCAATCGATTTAGACTCAGGGGTGAAACGGATGACGAATTGGTAACAAGATCAAAAGAGGAATGACGAAGATGGAAAAATATGGTTTTTCGTTTCGGAAATTGTTTCGAAATCCTTAAGGATTTGAACAATTCCAACCCCTTCTTTTTAGTTTTTGTTCCACCTAGTACTTCTCATCAGTGAAGTTAATGTAACACATAATTTTAAACATATATAATTTGATTTAAACAAACAATCGTTAAAATTAGACTATAGCAGAAATAAAAGCTACAATTTCTCAATGTCTTCCATTATTATCTTCATGGCCTGGAGTCGTCCATTCTCCAAGACCCGGGATATCCCCACCTGCCAACATATGGGAAAAAGTTTTGAACTCGCAGTGCGAGTTCAAATAGCGAATTCGCAGCATCACAGCCATTGGATGTTGCAGATATGACATCACAGTCGTTGGATGACTTAACCACAGTTATGAACTTATGTCATATCTGCAACATCCAACGACTGTGATGCTGCGAATTCGTTTTTGAACTCGCATTGCGAGTTCAAATTTTTTTCCCAACATATGTGTAAAATTTATATCAAGGGAAAAAGATGGTTGAACACCACTTGGCGATTGGAAAGTACTCGGACCTCCCAACGTATAAGCGGTGGTTTGTTGTTGTGGTGGTGGTGTAACAGTGTAGTAAGAATAATTTGGGTTGAAGGGAGAGAATGATTTGAAATGCACCTAGCATCTGGGTGATATACTTGAGGTTGAGAAATAGGCATAGTTTGTGGTGAAGTATTGTGCAGTACCTGTGTATCTCCCACCATTGTATCATTCTCGTGCCATGCTCTGTTGAACATGGTAGAACTGGAAGACTATGAACGTCCATCAGGATTTACGGATGGACTCAACCCAAACATTGTGTACGTCTGTCATTTCCTATACGTACTCAAGTATGCGGACCCCATTTGCAGAACTAGCCAATGCATATCGTCAAGTTGTCTCTTCAAAACTTCATTAGAAGCATCCACATTGTGGTAAGGATAATCACGTTCCATAGCTTGGGAAACAATGGGGATCGTGGTTGGATCACCTTGTGAAGTAATACTTGGAATCTCCCAACGGATTTCAGGCAAACTTGACGAAGATGTTGAAGAACTTGCACCCGTGGTGGCGTAAGTCATAAATCATGGATCTTCCGGAGGCGGTTGGCTAGGAACGATGTTTGTATCATGACCCTGGCATGATAACCTTGGGAAATCAAACCCATAGACGTGCATGTTGTTTGTTCCAATTAAATTCTTCGTAGTTGACTGGTACCATCTGACACATTGAGCTTCACTAATACTCACCTGTGTGTTTAGTTCACTACTCGCCCACGATGTCATTCTCTCTCCAATCGAAATCTGATGCGGAGGTTTGCATCTGTTGCGGCGGGTTAATTGCAATTGCATAAATCCCATGTAATTGGTACATCAGTCTTCCTCCCAGGTACCAAACCCCTATATCCATTTCTGGAGTGTAAAAAACAACCCTACAAAGAGAATAATCAAAAATACCTTGTACATCTTCACGATTATACTCATGAAAATCAAGGTAATGGTGAACAACAATATTCTTGTGGCTCCGAGTCATCTGTTGATACCTCTAAACAAAACTGGAAATCGAGTCGTCGTTACCAGTGTCCTTCGACCAGTTTCTCGTATAGTACATGTCCATAATTGGTAGTTAACAGTATTATCTTTAAGAATTGGTTTACCAACACGGAAGTAGGTCTAAAAACTAATACTGCAAATTACTCTATAATTTAGTATTTGTCTTAATCTACATTTGTTAAAAAAATTCTTTAAATCTAAAAATAATAATTCAGATATTTACCTCTACGATGCCCTAAAAACTAGTAAAGTTAGGCATACCTATGGATGCTTGATCAGGCCCACGATACATTTCTCTTAAGATTTCAGACCCCCAATCATAATGTGGTGTTTTTTCAATATCTTCTAACGCTTCAAGATAACCAATATGAGCAACAATAGTTGAATTTGGAAAGAATGTTTGACACATTAACCATAAAATAAACACCCTTTCGAGTGCAAGACAGTCAGCTGTATTTGTTGAGTTTTTATTATAGATAAGAAAACGTAGAACAATGTATTCCATTTCCTTTCAAATCTTTATGATCGTCACATACTTTTGATTCTAAAAACGAGGGGACAAGCGTCTTCCATTTATCACTCGACACCCCTTCTTTTTGGTTGAATGGTACAAGGTCTCCCACTCCACATGGAATATCACAAATTAAATACAAATCAAGGGGCTTAATTCCTATTACAAGAATAATATCATATACAATTAATTATTTTGGCTTATTTAATATTTAAGTTAAACAAATTTACCAATTTCAGAATCCAAAATGGAACATGTGCTTCGTTGGCCACCACCTTTCTACCAATACTCTCGTAATTTTGTTGTTGTGTTTTCTGGGCTTCACAAGATAAAACGCACTCCAGAGATATTTGTCAACTCTATCTCGGACTGCATGGGGTAGATCATTATAAACACCATTTAAGTCTTGAAATCCACCTTTTTATAATAACAATCAGACCGCTCTTGATGCCCCGACACATGACCTTCAACTAATGATGGAGCAGCAACGTCACTCGGCGAAGCAAACTCTGCTTCATGATTCTGAGTATAATCTACATTTCTGGCATGCCTCAGTATTTTTTCATGTTTACGATCTCTTTTACTCCTAAAACAGCTCTTACTAGATTGCTCATTTTGTAGCAAGATTTTGTTTAGAAGAATGAGGAAAAAGAAAGTGGAGTGGTGTGGTGTGGGTGAAAAGAGTTTCAAATGAAGGAATTTATAGATTTCAAAATTGTAGTCGTTGAGAAGAGAGTTGTTAGGTTTTTAACCGTTTGAGGGTTATCTTCGCCCACCAACGTGTTCTCCACATCCGCCCGCGGTTTTTGATTATCCGCCGCGTGTAAGTCTTTCCCGGTGGCGGGTTATCTTCGTTGCGCTTTTAACCCACCGCCCACTGCTTTTTCATAGTTCAAAACACGTTTTCCCATCCACCTAGCTCAACAAATAATTTTTTTGTTGATTTCCATAGGAATTTTCCTTACGAAATATTATTCCGTAGCTAGTATTATCCAATTGTTAAATTAACCTTTAACTTAGTGTTTTGTCGATTCAACTAACTTATGTGAATCTGATTTATCACATTTGATCCTTATGGAAGTTTTAATATGCCTACTGATGCCCCTTCAGTTAACAATGGTATCTGCAAAAATTCTTCTCATGATACTGCTAATCTGGATCTGAATGATTCCCAAGGAACTAATCTTAATGATGGTACTACTAATTCACATCCTAATGGTGGTCCCGACTCTACCAATCAGGTTACTTCATCCTCTCCCTCCACTTATAATATATCCATTGATGATCTCAATGCTGCTTCCATTTTTCTTGTTAATAATGTTAATATGCTATGCTGGAATGTGCGTGGTCTAATAAAAAAAAATCTGCTAATAAAGAACTTAACCTCCTATTAAAAAACATCAATGTTACAACCAATGATATCATCATTCTAAACTCTGCCACATCCATTTCATTTATGGAGAACCTAATAGTAGCATTAGACAAGCTTTTTTGGGAAAGTTAATGCCAGTTACCTCCTATCCCTCCAAATGAACCAGCCTTATTTGTAGATGACTTTAATGTCATGCTAGGTACTATGGACAATAATGGAGGTCTAGAGGTTGATGATGTTGATTTTTTCAACCTTAGGAATTTTTGTAATGTGTTTGCTTTGCATGATCATGGTTTCTCTGGTCCTAGGTTTACTTGGTATAATATGCAACAGGGTCCTGATCTTATTCTTGAGAGACATGATAAATGTCTTATAAATCAATTAGCCGAGCAAATGTTCATAATATTTACGTTAACAACTTGCCTAGAGATTCTTCTGACCACTGTCCCATGCATATTAGTTTTAACTTTGAGGATTTTTGTATGCCTTAACCTTTTCATTTTATGGCCATGTGGATTGAAGATCCTACATGTAGAGATATAATAACTAACTCTTGATCTGTTAATATATTGGTTCACCAGCCTATAAGCTAAAGGCCAAACTTTTAAACACCAAAAAAAGTCTTAGATTGGAGCAAATCATCTTTTGGTAACATTCAAACCAAAATAAAAACGACCAGGGATGAACTTGTTGACATTCAAACTTCCAATCCAACTGACTCCAACATTGTTTCTATACATAGATCCAGATCAAAATATTTGTATAATTTGGAAGAATAATATTGGAAGGACAAATCCAGAGAAGTTTGGGTTTTGGAAGGAGATAGGAACTCTCCCTATTTCCATAGAGTCACTCTTTTCAGAAGGAAGAGAAATGCTACCAGTTGGATTAAAAATGGTTCTGGTAACATTTTAACTGATATAGGTAGTATAGGAAATTCCTTTTTTGTCTATTTTAAAACCTTATACTCTTCTCACCCTCATCTGTTTCAAGATGAGATTCTTCAGGATCTTCCTTTGAAGTTTTCTGACGATGATAATACCCACTTGAATTTTCCCCTCACTGCTGAGAAGATAAAAAAGGTTATTTTTCAAAAAGGAGAAAACAAATCTCCAGGACCCGATGGTTTTACGGGTCTTTTTTTTACCAGAAGCACTAGGATATAGTTGGGGAAGTTGTTGTTGATATGACACAGACTTGTTTCCGCACAGGGCATATTACTAAAGTTTTAAATCATATTAATATTGCCCTTATCCCTAAAGTTCCTCTTGCTGAATTTGTTTCCCAATATATACCAATAGGTCTTTGAAATTTCATTTATAAAATCTTGTCTAAAACCTTGGCTAACAGACTAAAACCTTTTATGGATAACTTAATCTCTCAAAACCAGAGTGCTTTTGTTCTAAAAAGGAGTATCTCTGATAACATTTTCTTAGCCAATGAGGCTATTTGTGTTGTCAACCATCATAAAGGTAAAGATGGTATTGCTGCAATTAAACTCGATATGTCTAAAGCTTATGAAGAACTGGAATAGTCTTTTCTTAAAAAAATTCTTTAAAAAATGGGTTTGTCCGAGCATTGGGTTAACGTCTTTCTATTGTTTCTTACTCTGTTTTGATAAATAGTATTCCCACTGGATCAATTAAACTGGAAAGAGAATTGATACAATGAGATACCTTGTCTTATTATCTCTATATTATTTGCTATGAAGCCTTATCTGCTTATATTGATTCTCCCACTAGGAAATATTTAGTGGAAGGTATTAAAGTTTGTAAAGATACTCCTTGTTTGACTCATCTCCTATTTACTGATGATTCTTTACTGTTTTCCAAAGATACTGTCACCCATTTGGTACAAAGAAATATCATGACCAACATGCTTAACTAAGATAGTTCTAGCAGCCTGAAATAGAAGTCTACCGAACCAAGTGGAAATTCTGGCATCTACAACTCGCAAAATACCCATATGAGTTTGAATTTTAGAGGCTTGGAAAGCTATAGGGGTGCCAAGATATTTCTCTCCTAAATCTCTATTATGGATATCAAGGATATTATAAAGATGATTCATAAAAGGTTCAAACAATTTTTTGCTAAATAAAATACCAGATTTATCGAAATTGATTTCCTGACCAGAAGCCAAACAATAATTTTGGAGATAATCTTTAATGGTTTGAAAATCCTTCCCAAATATCTTTGTAGAAAAATGAACTCCCACTTATATAAATTATGGTGGAGGGAAAACATTAGACCCTAAGGATCAGAAACTTCATCTTTTTGGTTGGGACATTCTTTGCTCTCCCAAGTATAAAGGTGGTCTAGGTTTTAGGAAAGATGGACTGAATAAGCTAGCTATGCTGCCCAGAAATGCTTGGAAGATTATTGAAAATCCTAATTGCTTATTAGGTATTGTTCTCAAAGCTAAATATTCCCTTAAAACTGACTCCCTTAATGTTAAATTCCCTAGTATTTGTTTATGGACTTTCAGGTGTTTGCGTTCTATAAAAGAATTGATCAAGCCTTTTATCTCCTGGATTGTGGGAGATGAGAATTTTATTGAACCTCGGTGTGATAAGTAGATACCAACTTTAGGATATGCCACTCGTAATCCTCTGGTCCCCCCCCCCCCAGAACCTAGTGTTTAAAGTTTCTTATTTTATTGATCCTAAGACTAGATCCTAAGACATTAATAGACTAAATACTCACTTTGATGATGCTTTTGCTCAGACGATCATCACGATTCCCTTAAGCTAGTTTTGCACTCTTGATAGGAGGGCTTGGGAGCTTTAAAAATTAAATTTTTTGTTCTAAATCTGCTTAATTGGGACTCAAGGGACTCTGGTCCTCCCATTGTAGTAAACTATGGAAGTGCATTTGGAAACTTCGTGTCTCACATCGTATTAAAATCTTCGTTCGTTTAGAAAGCTGTTAGAAATGCCATACCTGCTAGAACTGTTTTACATTCAAGAATGCGTATGATTTTTGTTGATTGTACTAGATGTTCTGACCCCCATGAATTTGTTATGCATGCTTTGGTCATTTGTCCTTTTGCTAGCCATGTCTGGTTTCTGGCTTCCTTCTGTGTTAACACTAATGCTTTCATTGTTATATCCTTTATTTATTGGTTAAAATTTTGGTTGGTTGATCTTGTTTCTAAAATCCCTGATGATAGACAATGCATGTTTGTTACTATCCTTTGGTCTTTGTTGAGTAATATAAATAACCTTGTGTTCAACAACCTTAAGGAAACCCATTCTGCTGTCATTAATAGTGCCAAGGATATGCTTTTAACTAGAAAGCCAAATCAGCAGATCCATTTGAGCATTATTGTATTCTATAAGATAGATGGATGCCCCTCCTTTTGGATGGATAAAATGCAACACTGATGGAGCCTTTGATGACATTACGCTGGAAAATGGTGCAGGCTATGTGATAGGAGATTTTTTAAATAAAGCTTCCTTTTGTGCATCTATTGTTTTTGATGTTGAATATGTTGCGGAGGCTATCTGTGCAGTGCTAAAGAAGGTTGTGGAGAAAAAGCTAACACACATTATCATAGAAAGTGATGCTAAGGATCTCATTGACCAATTTTCTTCTGGAGGTTTGATGTTGATCCAAGAACTGATGTTCTTTACAAGGATATTCAATTATTTTCTTCCTCTTTAGTCGATGTATGTTTGTTTTTCAACCTAGGACTTGTAATTCAGTTGCTCATGAGTTTGCATGTTGGGCTAAAAAAACAATTCCTCTATATACTGGTCTGTTCCTCCAATCTGGCTTCCGCCGATGGTCAAGGAGTATCATTAGGCTTAGTCTTATGGGCTAGATATCTAGCTGCTAGATTGGCCATCCACGTCAGCCTGGGCAACCTCCTAAGTCCTATGGTATTGCTAATCTAAAGAAATAAACGCTGAATAGAACAACGCTAAACACCGAATGGTTCGGCGTTACATAATTTTATTTTTTAAAAACTAATCATTATCTCTCTCTCCACCTTTTTCCTCTCTCTCTCCCTTTTTTTCCTCCCTCCATCACACGTTCTCCCTCTCTTTTCCCTCCCTCTCCCTCTTTTTCTTATCTCTCCACAACATTCTCTCTCAAAAATTAGTAAAAAATATAGAGCTCCGAATGGTTCGGCGTTTATGTCACTTTTTGAGCGCCGAACGGTTCAGCGTTTCAATCTCGCTGATAGTTGGACTGCGAGCACTTGCTAGGTGAGAGAACTATCAACTATCACTGTTAATTTTTTTTCCAACACATTTTTCTTGATTTGCAATACTTTTTGGCCAATCTAGCGCTCCAATCTAGCCCATAGGGGTTAGCCGAAACCTTGTTGAATGCGGCTGATTATTAAAAAAAAAAGGTACATACTACGATTACTTCAGGCATCACTAGTGTGCGATATAGGCTTGTGATGTGTGTCCGACTTGGGGAACGCCTATCCAAGCGTCTGATTCGGATAGGGCCCCAAAATAGAAGTGGCCGAGCTACATATAACTCGTGTAGAGTCGTCCCACGCTTTGCCTTCAACTCTCTTTCTCTCTCTATTTCCCCGTACAGAACTCGTATAAAACCAACTCCCGAATTAGGGTTTTAGAACTCTTCATTCACTTTCTCTCGCCAGAAATTTACAGAGCCGCAATTTCTAAAAATATCAAAATCATGGCAGAAGTAGTTTCAGAGATTCCTCAAGAAAACATGGAAGTTGAAACTCCTCAAAACGGTTCTGAAACAAACGGTGATTCCAAACGATCTAGAGAAAACAACGGTGTTGAAGAGAATGAAGCATCAAAGAAACAGAAGGTGGAAGAAGGCGGAGATGATGAAACTGAAGGAGGGGAGGAGAAGAAATCTGAACCTGTTCAACTCGGACCTAAAACTTTCAACACTTCTGTTGAAATGTTTGATTATTTCTACAAGTTCCTTCATTATTGGCCTCCTAATTTGGATGTCAACAAGGTATAATTTCCCACCCCAAACTGTATTTGATTTCGGTGTTTTACAATCATGCTTGAATATTGAGTACTTGGTTATGAAAATCTAGTGTTGGGTCTTAAGTTTTTTATTGAACCCTAAATTGAGTCGTGAGTTCTGTTGAATTCGATGATTTGCGAAACTTAAGAGTTGATATTGATGTGTGCTAGATTGTATGAAGGAAAAATGATTGTTTTGTTAGAGTTGATTTCAGTTTAGGGTTTTGATTTTGAATGACAAATATTAAATTTAGAAGTAGGGTTTAGGCGAAAACAATGCTTTTAATGGTTAACTTGGTGGCAATCAAGACTATGGCTTTTCTAAAATGGAAAGCCTTGTGTTGTGCTAGTATAATGAATTGCATTTTAAAACAAATTGCTGTTATTTTCGTAATTTCATATTTGATTCTAATGGTGTTTATTGATCCTGCCTCTTGCTTACTTTACTTACTTTGATGCTTTCTGTAGATAGAATATAAGCTCTTGATGCTGCACTTCTCTGTTCATACTAGAATTGGCTTCATATGTGATTCATAAGCTTTATATGCATCCCTTAGTGATGAAGTGAAATAGGAGAAAACATGAAATATGTTTCTTCCTAGTAACAATAATGATTAGTGCAGTCAAAGTCGTGGACATATTATCTAAAGAATAGTATCTGAATTTTCTGTCATAGTTCTTGTTCTGTGCCTTATAGTTGCTCCATCTGAACTCGTACATGTTTACTCTAATTGGTGTTCTTGTATCCTCCTCACACTGTTACTTTATTCAGCTAGTATGAGTTTTAATGACAGCTAATCAGTTTCATGGTGTTACACTGTTATTAGAGAAAATTTTGCTCGACTCTGCACTGCAAGGAACTTCAGTGTAATTGCAGTAGCTGAGCAATGTCTAGGCCTTTCACTGAAACAATAAATTACTCGCATTTAATGAATTTTCAACTTTATAATTTCCTTAGCGCCTCTTCAAATCAACATACATGTATATATTTGGAACAGATCGGCATTTGATAATCATCTGGCGAGGCAATCTGGGTTGCATTTATATTATTGTCAATTCAATACAATGATATGTGAAGAGTATCTTAGTCTTATACTATGCAGTATATCGTATTTGCTGATTGGTTTATTAACACTTTGCATCACGGCTTGTACAGTATGAGTGCATGGTTTTGCTTGACTTGATCAAGAAGGGTCATTCAGAGTCAGACAAGAAGGTTGGTGCAGGGGTAAAAGCATTCCAAGTCCGCTACCACCCTATGTGGAAAAGCCGATGTTACTTTCTGATCAGGGAAGATGAATCCGTTGACGATTTCAGCTTCAGGAAGTGTGTCGACCACATTCTTCCTTTGCCTGAAAACATGAAATTAAAGCCAGAAGCAAATAAGGCATTGGGTGGCAGAGGAGGTGGAGGCAGAGGTGGTGGTGGCCGTGGAAGAGGCGGTCGTGGTCGTGGACGAGGCAACTGGAATAGGAACTGATCTTTAGATTACTCTTTAGGAAGAGTATCCAAAAACTCTTTATGATGTTTGAATGACTTTTAAGGGTTAGTCTTATTCTATGTTTCTTAAGTCTTACCACATGTCTGGATGAACTTGATATGTATAACGCAATTTTGACTATAGTTTGATTTAGGTTTCCACCAGTTCTTTGTTTTATTCTGCTTTTCTAGGTTTTTCGTGTTGCTTTTCTCAACCTATGGTGGGGATCTAGTAATGCCCAGGGACTCGAATTTATCAGTTTCTTGATCTGGGATAAGGCATTCGGGTTGAACATGTTTGGGTATAAACTGTTTTGGATCATTCCCATCTTCATTGTTGGCCATGTTTAAGTTTAGTTTAGGTTGATTGCCTTATGTCAGGGAAACAGTAGTAATATTTTAAGGGTTGTACCCAGTTGACAATTTATCCGCTTTTCTATCACTTGGCAATGGACCCATTTCTCTAAGTTCAAGTCCCCAGCTCAGCCAAAGAAGAAAGCAAAAATACTGCAATCTAGACAATTTGCGTTTTTGCAGAATCTATATAGGCGGCCACAGAACGTAATGAAGGTTTTGTCAGCAAGGAAATTGGATAACACTAATTTGCCAAGAATGAAATTTTTTCATTACACCAAAGCATCAAAAGCTAAAGAGTTAGATACCCGCATGTAATGAGAACTGGAAATAGCTAAATGATCGTTTGCTTCATTGAACCATCTTTGTTCTGCAGCACAGCCATCAATAATTCATTCCATACGTCGACAGGCCCAGGCAGACACCAGTGCATACAATCTCTATAACTTGGGTCATGCGAATTGGTTCCTGGATGTCCATCAGGTCTCATCAGCATGGCCCTAGTTATATCCAAAATCTCAAATCTCTTTCCATCTGTTGTTCTCTTCTTAATCTTCTCAAATTCTTTCACCTGGAAATTCCTTACTTCCATCAGAAAATCATAATCAGCTTGTTTTTCAGTGGAAGGGCTTGTTCTATTACATTTCCCTCCATCATTCCAAGACCCATACTCGAAATGTGTAGGCGAAAATGTCCGCACCAAAGTAAACAACGCCTTGCACTCATTGCAATCATTGATGTATTCAAGTGCTTTACCCATGGCTTTACCTACGACAACCGCAAGTCCTACGTTAGGCACATCTGGTTCGTCGCAGTATATACAGCCTACTACTTTACCAGCTTCGTATAAGTAATTTTTCCGGTTAAACCAGTGACCTATTGAAATGATAGCGTAATCTAGAATAGGCAATTTCTGACCCCAGTTATCGTCGATCCTGTCGAGGTGTATATCAAACATTGCAGTCTCTGAACCATTAACTATTTTCACTGCTGAAGAAAACAAGTGTTGTGTCCAGAAGGCCATGAGAGTGAAATCATGAGAAGGAAAGTAAAATGTTCGATAATGATCCGAATCGTCTGTGTACACATCCTTTGGAGTTTCACCCTGCAAAATACATACATTAAGAGTCTAAGACATTTTGTAATTGAAACCTGAACAAATGAAGCAGTACTCACTTGAGATAATAAACAAAGAAGCGAGTCCATTTGGTTTCTAGCAAGGGAATCGCCAATAAACGCTAGCTTTTTGCCTCGAACGATTGATAGGAACGTCTTAGCATTGAATCTTGGAAGCTCACATTCATTTGGCATCCATCTCCAGTTTATAAAATCAGCATTTTCCCTTCCAAATTTTAGGCAATTCCTTGAATTTGGTATCAGCGGACAACTCCAGTTTGTATACAGTGACCCATTGGGGACCGGTATCCATTTTCCTTCAAACAAGTCGCACTTGATCTTCTCATCATTACTCTCTACACCATAAAACACTGTGATTCATGAAACTTGAAAGCATCCTAACTCCTGATGACCTATAAAAAAAAAGTGAAATGTACATACCCTTTTCGGGGTTCATGGTGGTGGCAGGATCGATCTTTAAAGGGTTCTGGTGCGAAAGAGTCGTAGCGTTCTTCTTAAATATGAAGTTACTAAAAGGATTTGGAGAATAAAGAATCAAGACGGTGAAAAATAAAGTTGCAGCAAATGCCAATAAAACATAAAACAAAACTAATTTACGTATCTGCAAACCGTTACTTGTTCCATCCTTGTTTGTGTTGTAGTAAGGAAAATTTTCTAACATAGCAAACTTCGTCATCTTTGTTTTTGATTGGTTTATGTTTAGGGTTCGTGCTGAATGCTAGAGGTGGCTACATTTTCTTTTGCAGAACATAAGTTCTCCCTGTCTTCTCTTTTATTTGCTTTTGCAATAAGCATTTCTCCTCTTTGCCGATATTCTCATTTTCAAAAATATAATTCATGATCAATAAACGTGGAAGTTGAGGGTGATTTGATTGGATCATAGATTTTCTTGATAAATGTGAGTAATCAATGAAGGTCCAATCTCGATGACATTAACTTGTGGTTTGCAACAAACTGGCGTAATCTAGGCAGTTTAAAAGGGGATTAGTAAAAGAGATCCGCATTTATCGGACCTTGTAATTATTCATTGAAGGAAACGAGTTGGCGCAACTGGGCTCTGTCCATTACTGGATCTGGTGTCTAGTTACGGGCCTATAAGGCATTTTTTATCTTCAAAGTTCAAACGAATTTTGCAATATTTCCAACCTGTGTTGCATCTATACAAAAGATGGTAACACTTATCAACTTCCCATGCAAAATGAAGATGGCAAGGTGTCACAGGAAGACCTTCTAAGCACTGGAGTATGTTCTCTACAGCTAATACTAACAGCATGACTCGATCCGATTAGATTTAAGACCTGAGATTATATCTAGTTAATGAAGCCGGATACTTGTTAATAGTGCAATTCGTTTTTGTTTGTTGCTCCTCATGACTTTCTTGTCCTGCCTCTCTTTCCACCAGTTCTTCCACCGCGCAGCCGTGTGCTTTTCTTTTCTGCAGAAGGAGGCTGTCCTCGCCCACGCCCGGTGCCTTTTCCAGCCGCGGGTTCCTTTGCATCAGATCCATTTTCGCTGGGACCACCGTCACTCTCATCCTCTTCATTTTCAAACTCTGGTAATCTTTAGACTTCTTCCTTTCGTTGGATGAAGCCTTAGCACCACCTGTGTTTGGTGCAGGATCTTTAGCCTTGGGTTCAGCAGGCTCTGACAAATCTTCAGACTTCTTCCTTTTATTGGATGAAGATTCAGTACCACCTTTCTTTGGTGCAGGACTTTTAGCTCTGGCATCAGCAGTCCCTGCAGGGGGGGAGAATCAACATTAATGAAAAACTTGACAAAAACAGCAGAAACACGACTCTATAGCATGTAAAGGTTACAATAAAACCTAACCAAAACTTACCTACTTCAGAAGCTTTGCCATCATAAACATCAAGCTGCAGTCAGGACAGAAAACTAGATTACTCACATCTGCTGTATTTTTTTCGTTACTAAGATTGTTTTACAACAATGCTTACCTGGTCAAGCTTACCACCAACATTTGTTCTATCAACAACCACCATTGAATAACATGAACCACAGGCGACACTATAAAAGTAATTTTACACAAATCCGAGATTAGTCTTTTTTATTGGTTAATCTTAAACTTGAATGATGCCAGATAGAGCTTAAAATTTATGCAGCACACACACGATGAACAAAGAGCTGTCAAATTCATACCTCATTACATGCATACCCTCAAGTACATCAACTTTTTGGGATTCGCTGCACATCTATGGTACAATGGGAAAACAAAACAAAGTTAAACCGGGACATCAAGAAAAGTGTGATTTTATGATATCTCCATCCAACAGGAACATACAGATGGCAAGGAAAAGCAACACTTACTTTGGTCCCTCAGGACCATATCCAAGCTCTCCATTCTTAGCATGACCCCAACTTATACATGACTGTTCAGCACCAACAAAATTGTGTGAGGTGCCTGAATCCATGCAACGAATGTTCCAGCCGCTGATAATGAGAAGACATGAAAATATAGCTAACTATAAAGTTGGTATATATACACACATAATGTATGTTGCCCAGAGATTAGCAACCAATTAGAAAGAAAAAAATCAGTTGGAAGGGTCAACAGAGACAACCAGAGAGGCGTGCATGCATATGATCATATGAATATAGACAAATTTTTAAAAATGATGTTAGAAGTAACAATCATATATCAATTAGAGTTTAAAGTTTAAACATTCTCAGAGGAAAAACATGTATGTAAGGTCTATCACAAAACCTTAAACCAAGAAGAGGCTTCGGATACATCCAATCTTCGCTATTAGCCTTCACTTTTCCCCACATGTATAATTGCCCTCCACCTGGAGAACACTTAAACTCATTAATAAAGCCTATACCAAAAATATACACTTTGTCTAACTGATCATGGTCCCCATAAGTGTGTAGGGACCTAGGAGTGATAGACAACGTAACTAATAGTACATAGACAAAAATTACATTACAAATCAAGAAACCTTAAGAATACATCACTTTGTCTCTCAATACAGTTCTGACTACGACAGACATAGATATGGTAGATATGATCTATGGGTTGCTGAGCTAGGTATTTTGCCATTCTGTCTCTCATTTCAGAAACCTTGTCGACTTGAGTAGAAACCATGTCAGGGCCTCTTGTTCCTTTATGGTAGACATGATCTGTGCCCTGCTTAGCTAGGTCCAGAGCGAATGGTTTATGGTCGTACAATGAATAAAGCCCAACATACATTTTATGATACAAGGATAAACAAATAACAGAAACTGTTCCATAAACATTTAAAATTTAGACTGAATTTTCTAATTTTACCTGCAGTGACTGCACAATTATGAGCACCAGCAGCCACAATTGCATTGGGAGGTAGAACATTCTTCTTTTGGAAGACAGCTACAACACGAGGAGTCCATTCATCTTTCTGCTCTCTATGCCCCAGCCTGTGCAACATGAACTCAAACAGTTACAGCTTGGAAATTCAGAAATAATTTAGTTAAGAGCAGAAAAGCATCTTTAATACTGTATGCAACAATCATACCTTCCATAGCCACCATAACCCCACCTGCATATGCAACAGACAGAAAGAGAGAGATAAATATGTAGTGCCGACAACAGATGCAAATAATTGTTGCCTCTCTAAAGCATGACCAAATAAAAAGTAGAATTGTGGAGGAATACTAACGTGTAAACAAAACCCTTAGAGTCCACAGCAACTGAAAGCACACAAAAAAAGAAAGAAGCAGCGTTAGTTATATATGCAACTATGACAATAGTTATGAAAAACCTGAAGGGCGGAAGTTATGAAAAACCTGTATGGTTTATTCCACATGCCACTTTGACAACAGTTTTCCCTGCAAAAGCAGCTATTGCTTTTGGACGAGGTTGGGCTTCATAAACGAGCTTCACAGAGCTAGTTTTTGTATTGTACTGCAAGTAAAGCAAACAATCTATTATAATTCCTAAAGAAAAGACAACTGAAAAGATTGAGGTGTGAAATGTTTCTTAGACATACCTCATTGTCTGCCCCATGCCCTAGTTGACCATACTGTGGAAGACCTGCAGTTCTAAGAAACAGAAACAGAAACAGTTATGCATATCCACAAGTAACTCTAGAAATATTGAATCAATATAAACAGAAAGATTGCAAGAAGTGTTCAACAATAGTAACGACTGCCTGAGAATCAAGTAAAGTACAACTACAGTAAACCTACAATATGGACGATCCCACTACAGAAGACAGCCACACAGTAAAATCACCTCCACAAACAACATTTGTGACTTCAGAAACTTGACTAGAAACTGGTGCCTGCTGAAACTCTGCAGAAATTAAGAAGAGATATGTGAGTTAATCAGCATCAAAACTGTTAAAAAAGAATGTTAAAGAAAAATCTGATGTAGGTAAAATTGATTAACCAACAAATGATCCTAAAAACCACAAACCAACAAGACCTAAGAGCAAAAAGCTCGATGATAAACTCAAAATAAAGAAAGAACTGAGAACTAGATTTTGCAACTATAGAGATAATGTGACTGACAGGAACGTGCAAGATAACAATTTGGTGCGCCAATTCCAGGAGTGCTCTTCAAAAAATACTTCATCCTTAATTTTGGTGTGCGAAGTTAACCTCTTTTCGTAATCCTTTCAATGAACCAAACATTTTAGATGTAAGACTCAGCCACTAGTTACACAATTTCCGTCAGAACTTGTGAGTGAAATTTAGAGAAACACTCGAACTCACAATCAGTTTATGACTCAAGAATAGAATCAATAGATACGGATGCTAGCAACTAACTCTGCATCTTTATAACTTGATGGATTCCGCAGAGTATACACCACCGTTTAACCAACAAACAACTTGCACTCACCAGTCCTTGCTGAACCTGTTCCACATTGCCCATGCTTATTCCAGCCAAAAGCAAAGGACTTTCCATCATCAGTCACCACCACTGTATGAGCTCTACCAGCGCCTGCATTGATTATTTTGTGTCTGCAGCCAACGATAATGCCACATTAGTTGATAAAAGAACAGATGGAAGAGGTTTCACAATTCTACCAAGAACCAAAGCCCTTATCCAGTAGCAAGTACCAGGTCGGGCGGAGATAAACCGCGTAACGATCTTATCTCCAGAGATGCGGCGGAAGTTTTTACACCGGCTGCCTGCAGGCCTAAACGCAACTTACCCAGAGGTTTCACAATTCTACCATCAGTAGTAATTTCCACAAGGCAAAGCCGAATTTAAACAACCCAATGAAAATGTTACATCCATTTTAGAGGCAGAGATTAGTAATGACCAACAAATCTATGGACTGAAATAGTTCAAATAGTCTTTGCACATAAATCCACAGACAATAGGGCAACATATGGAATGCCCCGGAGTAATTGAATCTACTAATGTCAAAAAAGAAGAAGATGTTGGTTCAAATTCCCACTACTCAAAGCAGATAACAGACATAAGCTTACCCTGATAGTCCAGATACAATTGTGGGGCTATCACGCTGAATCATATCACCATGTCCCAATTGTCCCCTCTGCAGAACAACTAAATCCAATTAAGCATATACAATCCAAACCAAACAAAATAAAATTTTCAAAAATTCGATAATACGAATACCTTGTTTTTTCCCCACGTATAAACACGACCTTCAACATCCAATGCAACACAATGGCCAGATACTATAAAAAAAAACCAGTAAAATGACGCTAATTAAAGAAAACCAAACAAAAAGAAGACAGAATTGATACTGGAGAGGAAATTTACCGCAACCAGCAGCAACATAACAAATGTTAACACCAATTAGAGGTCTTAATCGAGTAGGAGAACTCAAATTTCCATCAGTATGACCACCACAAAACAATAACTCTCCACTTTTCTCAACCTCTTCTTCTTTGATTATCTTTTCTTCTATTTTCTCAACCACTGTATCATCAGCTTCAGAGAAAACCCACATTTCTTAGTAATAATATAACGGCACCAAAAAAAATAAAAAAAATTAGAAGAAAATGTGTAGAAGGTAACTGCTAGGTTCTCTGGTTAAAAAAGGCGGGAAAGAAATAGTTAGGGTTATTAATGGATTATAGAAACCTAGATCTGAGAAGAAAGAAGGAGAAGTGAAGAAGAACCTAAACAAGGAAACAAAATTCAAATGCTTTCAAAAGATGTTTAAAGTACAATTTTGCTTTTGATTTTCATTGCAAAAATAAATAAAAATTATCTACATTTTATAATCTATTTAATTTAACTTTGGTTTTCCCGCCGGTTTGATCCAGCGGATAATTGAAGGCAACTTGGCATGGTCGGTTTAGTTCTTCCGCGGAGGACTATGGCCTAGTGGCCTGGTGTTAGTCTCTTGTCAAGTGGCACCAAAATGCAGCTATACAAGTACAAAGCAGCCGTATTAAGCTAGACCACATCTTCGACAGCGATTCTGAATAGACCGAGAAAAAAACAACAGGAAAAACCTCCTCTCACTGTCTTTTCTGAAATATATGCTGTCCCCGGTTGGCCCGCCGCCCGCCCCTCGGGAGTTTGTGAGAGGCGGTTTTTTTGTGTTGTTTTTTTCTCGGTCAGTCCAGATTTTTTACATCTTCAAATACCACATTATCCGTATCAAAGAAAGACTTCAAATACCACATTACCCGTATCAATTGTTAATGATAGATCCCTATTATGTTGTTCGGAAGTGCTTATGCTTCTTCATAAATAGAAAGTCAATCTCAACAATATGACGAAAAAAAATTGGCTTCACAAAAATTAACTTGGACATCCCTACTATGTCGTTCGGAAGTGCTTATGCTTCTTTGTAAATAGAAGTCAATCTCAACATTATGACAAAAAAAAAATGGCTTCACAAAAATTAACTTGGACATCCCTACTATGTCGTTCGGAAGTGCTTATGCTTCTTGGTAAATAGAAGTCAATCTCAACATTATGACAAAAAAAAAAAAAAAAATTGTCTTCACAAAAATTAACTTGGGCATCCCTACTATGTCGTTCCGAAGTACTTGTGCTTCTTCGTAAATAGAAGTGAATCCCAACAATATGAAGAGAAAAAATTGGCTTCACAAAAAATTACTAACTTTTATATTTTTAAAAGGACAGCAATGGAAGACAGACGTCAAGCAAATGAGAAAATTCACACCTCTCGAAGGTCCAGCTCAAGTACAGAAGCATGCATATTTGTGTTCAAGTAAGATGTTTTATCATGGGATCTGTAGTCATTATATATAATTTGGGACTTTTAAACAGGGACGAAGCTAGGATTTATTGTTTGGGGGACAAATATATATAGGTATAGTAGTTTCGCCGTAAAAGGAGGCGGCCGAAGGTCGCATATTTTTTTTAGGCTTTGGTATTTCCTTCAAATGATGTCACCAAAATATCCAATAAGTTGTTAGATGTTTAGATTTATGGTTGGATTTAATATTTTGATATTTTTTCACTTCTTTCCTTCGTAATTTTGATATTTAAGCCAGGTTTTGTATGATAAGTACCTAATATCAGTAGTTTTTAAAGTGTATAGTAGTGGATTCAAGATCTATAAATACTTAAAATTTCCAAGCCTAAAATGGTAATTATGTAAAGCCTAATTATATAATTAGGAAATCCTAGGGGGACTGCTGTCCCCACTAGACTGTGTATAGCTCCGTGCCTGCTTTTAAACCTGGGCCGCATCAATACCTGTGAAAGGACAATAGTCCCACATTGCTAGATTACTTAAATATAATATGGAAGGTCCGTTCTCATTGTCAATTGGTTTCGAGATGCCGGCAGACTTAAACAATACCAAAGTTGGTTGCCTAGAGTATGTTTTCTGCAGCTAACAGCGTTGAAATTCGATGGTGTGACAGGTCTCCAGCAGCACATACCGGATTTACAGATATTGGTTAGCTGAGATTGCCAAATTAAGTCTGGTTTGGGTCCAAGGAGAGAAGAAGCCTTATAAGTTCAAGTTTGTGAGTAAAATGTTTTTTAATGGAATTCACCCCAATTAGTAGCTAGTATTCTGGCGCAATGTACAAATTACATCCGATTATTCAACAAAACCGTAAGCAGAGGGCAATGGGAACATAAAACGAATATGCATTCAATTTTCTACAATAAAGAACAGAACCATGTCTGACAGTCATAACTATTAGTAAAAAGTGCTTAGAATATGTTCAGAAAAGCAGAGAACAGCATTCGAAATAACTGGTTGCAAATTTAATGAGTGTCAAATTTAAAAGAAACCAAATTGCCAAAATATACCAACATTCCACAGATGTTCGGTTCTGGCTTAAACAAACCCGAACATCCAAAAGCATTTTAAACTTTCAAGCGCTTCTTAGTTAGATGTCCAATGAAGGATTCGACATTGCCACCCCTGTTAATGCAGATCATGAAGACTATTTATTATACAAAGACCTAGCAAATCAGAATACATGAAGAGTCTACAGTAAGTAAATACCGAATAAAGGAATTTGAAGATTAATTAACTTACTTCAGGAACAACTTCGAGTCTGTTGTACAACCAAGATACCAACTAGATAAATGAATATTAGCCATCACCTTCAGACCTAGCATAAAATTTTCGTAAGAAACCGGATATACCTTGTGCTCCAAAGATGTTTTTCAGTATCGTGAATTGCTGACACAAACAAAAAACAAACAGCTTTAGAGGAAAAAGAACTTAGAAGAAAAAAAATACAACAAATGACAACTCTATACCTCCGGCTCAAATTCAACCAGTGTAGAGATGCTGATTTTCTGACTGGACAGTTTCAAACCCAATCCATTATCTGCGTAAGACTTTTTGTCAGGTTCACTGAGCATACACCGTTGATGAAGTTCAGCAACAGGCATTAGAATCTCGCAAGCAAAATTTGATTGAACCATATAATCAAAAGGTGGCTTGACTGGAACGACCTTCGTCTGAAATCTTGAGTACTTGTGCAAGCAGTTTAGGCAGTAAGACGAACCATCCTCACGAATTTCAAACTTGGTATGGCCACACTCATGACAATGCCTTTCCGACGATCCACATTTTCGGCAGTAAAAAACAGATTTGTATTTCTTAAACTCATTATGGTCGCACTCATAACAGTGTTTATCAGCCATTGATGGTTTGAACTATCACTCCCTGCACCAAACCGGAAGTATCATCATCTCAGTTTCGACAGGAAAAAAACTAGATAAAAAAAGGGCGATTAAGATTTAGAACTGTACCGACCTGAAAAGGAAGAAGATAATGAAACAAGACCCGCAGGAACAAGAATAAAGAAGAAAAAGACGTAGAAAATTAGGGTAATTTCACTCGGTAATCAGTATGTATATTTTCCTATGGGGCTTTTTACTATTGGGTCCACCCACTAATTACCCAATAAACAAGCACATATGAGTCATTTATCCTTTTTTTTGGGACATGGTATTTGAATTGTGACTCGGCTCATATATGTCTTTGAATCCCTTTGAAGAAAGGTAATTTATTTTTTCATTTTTCGGACATCGTATTTGAGATCTGACATTTTTTTCCCATTATAAGTAAGAAAATGAATGGGTGGGATAGTCTGTGCCCAAGATTACATGTGCCCAATGTGCCAAGCGAATCATACCGTGACATTTGTCCTTCTTGATCTGATTTAACTAATCCATCTATTTATTCCTTAATTAGCTATTAATCAATTAATAGACGGTTAATAATTTTAGGAAACAAAATTCATTCAACCAATGTAACATTTTAAAATCATTCACTTTATGTTTGTCTATACTGCTGAACTTAGTAATAATGTTGTTTCTTTGCCATTTTTGCCATATATTGATGCAAGTTATATAGGTCTTCATTTCATCCCAAATCTGTAAAGGTTCGCGATTTTTTATTTTCCATGTTAGCTTCTATTAATTACTACACAATCATAATGGAGTTGTTCATAATAAAAATATGGCTGGCGCAATAGATCTTGATCACCTGTTAGCGTAAAAGGTTGCGATACGCACCTTCTTAGTATTGATATCGTCCCCTACTACTACCTCGGTCACTCTGATTTTGACCTGCTAGCTCTAAAGCTAGGTTTGAATTTTCGAGGAATGGAATGGCATAATCTAACACCTTCTCCCCAAAACATCGTCATTTGCTCTTCATGGGTGAACCCAATTTTTGATAACATAATCTAGCACCTCCTTACCAGGATCAGAGAGACTACAGAATTAATAGTGCAGGGTTAATGGATTTGGGGTTTTCTGGTTCAAAACACACTTGGACGAACAAAATTAATGGGAAGGGACATAAAAGAGCGAGAATTGATCTGGTTCTGCACAACTCAAATTGGATCAGAGACTACCCTGATTCAAAAGTTATACACCTTTCTTTTTTAGGTTCTGATCATTGTCCGTTATTGTTCATTACGGACACGGTTTCTATCAAGCCTAGAAATGTTTGGAAGTTTTATAGATGTTGGCTAAAGGATTTGAATTGTGCTGATATAATCTCAAATACTTGGGAATTGTCTGCCAATATGGATTTGTCCCAGAAACTAGTTATTACTAGACATGAGCTAGCAAGATGGAATAGAGACTATTTTGGTAGAATAGAGTTTCATATAAAGCATTTAAGAGAACAACTATCTTTTCTCCAAGATCAACCTTATAGTGAGGACAATTTATCCAAAATTAAGCTCACTATTCAAAGATTGAATCATTGGAGAAAAGTGGAAGCAGATTTTTGGCATCAAAAATCAGGAGACAAATGGCTTAGAGATTCGGATAACAACACGGCTTATTTTCACACTCTGGCAAATAAAAGGAAAGCCAGAAATCGTATATCGGCTCTTAGGGATGAACAAGGTCAATGGCATCATACCTATAATGATCTCCAAAACCTTCTCATCAACCACTTTTCCACTATTGCCACTTCAACTAAGCCAATTATCCCAGATCAAGCTTTTGATATTATCTCTCCAATAATCACCCTGCAGGAAAATAATAATTTACTCTCAATCCCAACTGAAGATGAGATTTTACTTGTACTCAGAGAAATGCCAAGTTGGAATGCTCCGGGACCAGATGGGTTCCAAGCTGGTTTCTATATATCGCAATAGGGTACAGTAGGAGGTGATATTATACATCTTGTTCAACAATTTTTCACTACCAAAATCATGCCAACCTCCATTAATCAAACGGTTACTTGTTTGATACCGAAAACCCATCACCCATCAACACCTAGCGATTACAGGCCCATTGGCCTTTGTAACATCACTTACAAAATAATTTCCACGTTAATAGTCACAAGGATGAAGCCATTAATGGAGAAGATAATATCTCCAACTCAAGCCGATTTTGTTAGAAAAGATACATAAATGATAACATAGTAATGGCCCATGAGTTAATACACTCAATGAAGAAATCTAAAAAGAAACGGGGTTAGTGGCACTTAAGCTAGACATGTAAAGCGTTCGACAGTGGAACGGAGTTTGTATTAAGAATGATGTCTTCATACCGGGTTTCGTGGAGGATTGGTGCAACATAGTGTATCAATGTATCTCTACAACATCGGTGTCAATAAGAATAAATGGAAGCAATTCTGGTCTTACATTCCATCTAGGGGTCCGAGGCAAGGGGATCCATTATCCCCTTACCTCTTTATTATATCAATGGAATTTAGCAAGGTCATTGTTGAAGCGGAAGTAACAAATATGTTGAAAGGAATACAAGTAGTAAAGAACTCAATCTCTATAAATCACCTTCTCGCATGAGATGATTGCATTCTATTCTTCCAAGATGATGACACCAGTATTGAGCAAGTTAAAGCTTGTCTTCAGAATTTTAGTTATCTATCTGGCCAGCTAATTAACTTCACTAAATCGTCAGCTTATGTTACTGGAGATCTCTCTCACAGTGCTAAGTTATCCATCACACAAAAACTAGGAGTTAAGCAACTTTGTACCTCTGACAAATACTTAGGGTTACATATATTGTTGGGGAAATCAAAGAAGCAATCTTTTAGCTCAATTCAAGACTCTTATGAACACAGATTTCAGGGTTGGTGCTCTAAAACACTAAATCAAGCAGCTAGATCCACTCTAGTTAAGTCAGTGTTAAACTCAGTACCTACCCATTATATGAGTCATTTCAAGATTCCAAAAAACTTCATTAACAAACTTGAGTCGGCTCAGAGAAAGTTCTGGTGGGGACACAAGTCCAACAGGGGACTGAATCTTACTGCTTGGGACTCTGTGTGTTACAAAAATTGAGGGTAGTTTATCTTTCAGAAACTTAGAAAAATTTAACATAGCATTGATCACCAAATTAGCCTGGAGGTTATGCACTAAAAATGATAAACCTTGGGTTCAACTCATGAAATCAAAGTATTCTCCACATTGTAATTTCTTACATCTGCAAGATTTTCCAAATAACTCGTCCTGGATTTGGAAGGGATTGGAAATTGGTCTTCAATATGTAAAAAAGTTTCACAGATGGGATGTTCGCAGTGGTACTAAAATCTTAATTTGGTATGACAAATGGGTAATAGGGTTAGATACACCACCAACTCCTAGTGATTCCTTTAGGGATCCAGCAAGATTGGTACTTGTCTCTGATTTGATTCTTCAGAACCCAAGAAGATGGAATGCACAACTAGTAAGGGCTTTGTTCCCGGATAGTACTGCAAACCTAATCTTGAGAATGAGACTATCTCAACAAGGAGAAGATAGGATGGTTTGGGAACCAAGCAGAAATGGAGAATTTTTAGTCAAGTCGACTTATAAAGCTCTAACTAACATGCAGCAGCATACAAGACAACCTTCAAGAATCAACCGGAAAAATTTATGGAAATCGAATGCACCACATAAGATTAAATTATTTATCTGGAAGTGTTTGAAAGGAATAGTGCCCACAAGAGTAACCCTTAATAGGTACAATCCAATTATAGACACTATTTGTCCTAGATGTTCTAAGGCAGAAGAATCATTACAATATTTACTTCTGGAATGTGATCACTCAAGATCTGTGTGGTTTTCGATGAACATAAATGTAGCTACACTACAGCAACAACAAAGTTCAGTATCTGATTGGATTGCCAGCTGGTTTCATACATCCACTGACTCTAAATCCCAATAATGATTCTCGGGTTTTAAAGCTCATGATCATGACTTGGTAAACCGGGAAAAATGATGTACAAAGCGGTTTGAAAATAAGAATCAAAATATTTTCTACACTACCTATTCGATTAATTACATGTCATGACAATGTACTCAAGGAGTGACAGAAAAATTAGAGCTTTGGGAAGTCGATCTCCACCACAGCACGGAAGTCTTAAAATAAACATGGATGCATCCTTTCATTATTCTACAAATTCTATTGGCATTGGATTACTAATTCGAGATTCTACAGGGTACTGCCATGGAGTCAGGTGCAGATTCTTCAATGGGAGGAGTAGATCACGAAGCAGGCGGAATGCTTAGCCATGAAAGAAGCAATCTTATGGGCCGAGCAACACGGATTCTTGAAGTGGTGTTGGAAGGTGACAACCTTAATGTAATTAACTCTATCAAGCATGCCATTCCTTCGGTTCTTTGGATGAATCAAAGACTAGTAGATGAAATAAGGCATATGCTCTCTTTTGCTACTCGTTTTACCTTAACTCATGTAAAGAGATCGGCTAATAAAGCTGCTCATGTTATTGCTAAAACTGCTAGATCGAATTGTGCTTTTCATAGACTATCATATGGACATCCTGAATCTTTAAATCTGTAATCGGGGATGAACAAAAAGCTGTCACGCTAAGTTATGTAAAAATCTTAAGTAATCAAAGCCGTTTTTTTTGCATAAAAAAACCTCCTTACCACAGATCGATCGTTAAACATTTTTTTTGTTCTTTCCTTTCAAACAGAAGCAACACATAGACTTTGCCTGCACTATCGACAAAAAGGTGTTGAGAAATGGGAAAAAAAAGGATAAAAATGATTTTTGCTTATTTTTTAAATATCGGATAATATCAAATTCACACGTAATATCTTGTGTTTCCTAAAAATATTAACCGGCTATTAATTGATTAATAGCAAATTAAGGAATATATGGCTGGGTTAGGTTGAATCAAATGGCTGGGTTAGTTGAATCAAATCAGGAAAGACAAGTGTCACGATATGATTCGTATGGCACATTGGGCACATGTAACCTTGGGCACAGACTATACGCACATATAAAGAGAAGTTGCCTCCCATATTTGAGGACTTACCTTTCTTACTATAGCGGGGAAGTTTTTGGACTTTTGTGTCCTTACCGATAACATTTCAAAGTGGACAAACAAAAAAACATATGGTCCATTCTGGAGTTAGATTTCCAACTAGTTCTTCTCCTGCCATCTTGCAAAAAACCTTGCAATTCGATTGAATAGCCCACTCCAGTGCATTTTGGACAGCTAGGCAATCTTCTCCTTCCTTTTCATGGACCCTGGCTCTTCTTGTCCTTCTCCCGATGGTTTCTCCGCTTGCACCTGGGATAGCAAAAAAAAAAAAAAAAAAAAAAAAAAAAAACTATAAACACATTAACACAATGGCATGATACTATAAAAAAAAAACAGTAAAATGACGTTAATTAAAGAAAACCATGTAATCACTAAACAAAAACAAGATACAATTAACACTGGAGAGGAAATTTACCGCAACCAACAGTAACATAATGAATGTTAACACCGATAAGAGTAAAATGTTTTTGCTTCTGACTTCTGCTCCTGACTTATATCCAAACGCGCTATTAATCGAGTAGGAGAAATCAAATTTTCATCAGTATGACCACCACCAAACAATAACTCTCCACTTTACTCAACTTCTTCTTCTCCTTTGATTATTTTTCTTATATCTTATCATTATCTTGCAATTTTACTACTTTATCATCAGCTTCAGAGGAAACCCACATTTCTTAGTAACTACTAGGTTTACCTGGGTTCTTTGGTTTAAAAAAGAGCGGGAAATACTTAAGGATTATAACCTAAAAGCTTCTAAAAGATATTTAAAGTAAAATAAAAATTTGATTTTCATTACAAAAGAAAACATTTTTATTTACATTTGGATTATAATATGTTTAATTTAACTTTTGGGTTTCCAGCCAGTTTAATCCAGCGGATAATTGATGGCAACTAGGACCGGTCGGTTTAGTAGTTCTTCCTTGGGGGAGTATGGCATAGGGGCCTTGTGATAGTCCTTTTTATTTTACTCCCTCTGTTTTTGGAAAAGAGATACTTTCACTTTTTCATTTTAGCCAAAAAATAGGCCAAATTGAAAAAGTGAAAGTATCTCCTTTCCAGAAACGGAGGGAGTATTATTATTTTTATTTTTTTATTGAAGGTTGAAAATAAACAAAACAACAAAAAGGAAAAAAAGAAAGAAACTATAAACACGACTGAGAAGGCTCACTTAGCAAATGAGCAATACCCGAAGGAGGGGAAGACAACCACTGGTTTAGACAGATGGTTTTTAACAATATTTTCTGCTAAGGAATGAGCCATGGCATTGGTTTTTTTATTTTGATAAAACTAAATTCAACCGAAGAAAAGTTATTTAACTTGTTCCTGATTCTGCGGATAGTGTTCTTTATGCGCCAAGGAACATGGAGTTATTGTATCTTAATACATTGATCATGATAAGAGAGTCACCTTCAATAATGATGCCGTTAAAACCTTTATTGTTCGCAAGATCAATACCCTCCAACGCACCAAATGCTTCCGCTTCAACGGGAGAACTGAACTCTAAGAGCTTAGATTGACAACCAGCAACGTCAGACAGGTGGTTTCTAGCAACTGCAGCACATGCATACCCTCTTGGGCCTGAAGCACCGTCAAAATGAATTTTAAACTTTGCAGGGTATGGAGGAGACCAAACAGTAGTGGAAGAGGAAAGTAAATCTTGTTCAGTGGGCATTACTGTCACATCCTGATCCAAAATATCTTGATTGAACCAAAATAATCCTTCATGTAGCATAGTCTGTAACTTAATAGTACCCTTATTGAATATGATGTTATTCCTTTTCTTCCATAGAGTCCAAAGCATACATGCCCCCATTTTAGTTTAGAGAAATCAACGCCCTCCAAAAGCTAGCTTTTAATATGTACTGATAAGTTCAGAGTCTCATCAATCCTGAGATTCATAGGAGATGCAAAGAGAAGGGTTTGAGCTATATGGCAGTATAGAAATAGACGCTCCACAGTTTCTGTAGCATTGTTGCACATTCTGCAATCAACATTGATGTCTTTGTTAATATTCAACATTTAACAAATCTCTAAATAATGTCGTCGAAGTAGACGTTACTCAAGTCAAAAGGCTTCTTGTACATCCCAACTATAAATTTGCATCAAAAAATCTAATAATATCCGGTGAAAAATAATATGTCACTTGGAAGTGTCTATGCTTCTTCATAAATAGAAGTCGATCCGAAAGATTTGAAAAAACAATGGCTTCACAAAAACATTAACTTTTATATTTTTATCAAAGAGTAGTTCTACGCAGACAACATCCAAAACAATATATTATATCTGAATGAAGAGTAGTAATGATGAAACTATTAAGAGTTGTGGGTTCCTAGTTGAATGCCATGGGACCCATAACCTTGATATTCAAATACGTTAGAGAATAACCTGGTGATCTCATTTCAAGAACCGTAGATGTTTGATTCTTCTTTCTCAACTAATTATAGATTTTCAATTTAAACGGTCTAACTTAATGAATATTGGTGGTCATAGAAGAGTATCAATTACAAAAAATCAAGGATGTAAATCGCAAAGATTAAATAGAAATTTATTTTTCTTGTTAATTGATTGATATATATATATATATATGTATTAAATCCTTCTAAACTCTCTGTTTTGGTGATAGACGCATTTATGTGTCTATTTTGATCTCAATTTCTTATAATGTTAGTACCCATTTTTGTACTTATTTTGGTATTTTATGTCTTTGTAGGTGTTTTTGGAGAAATAAACATGTGCGGAAAAATTGGCTCGAAGAGTGGTATTTGCGCTCGTGGGAGAAAATCACCGAAGGCACCCCTCATTTGGATAAGGGACACCTCAATTACTAAGGGACACCCACTTGCTATTTACACCCCAGGACACCCCAAGTGTTAAAGGCACCCGGAAGTTGGTTAGGGGCATCCCATCTTCATCTTTTGAAAATCGCAAATTGGCGGGAAAACAAGAGCGATCCATCGAAGGAATTTAGGTTTGAGTTATATGCGAATTTGAAGGAGATTCAATCGCGATTTTTGTTGGCTGGGACTTGTTTTGGTGGTCGTAGTTAGTATGGGTGTTTGAATGGATTATACAGGGCCCGACTATTGATTTAAGACAAAACAGGGAGTCGGATATCACGAGACCTTCAGGCGTGAACTATGAAGAGATTTGGCAAAGATTTTCACGGGAATTGTTTGAAAAGATTCCGTCTCTACAAACAGGGTTTCTTTGAAATCGTTAAAAAAAGAAGCAATAGAAGATTCACGTAAAACAGAGGTGTAAGAGTATCTCGGGAAGGTTTGGAAGCTTAATATGGAAATTCCGGTGAAAGAAAGGGAGGATATCTCTTCTCTGATTCGATTCCTCTGTATCTTGGTACAGTTTTGAACAAATCACAGCGACCATAGACGTGTATAAGAGATAAAACAGGAAATAATCCCGTGACTTGGCCGTGAAGAGCAAGAAAAGTATCGAAGATTTTGGAGAGGTTTAATCGGATTGTGGGTATATAAAAAGGTGTTTTCGAGTCTCAGAGGGAGAGTCGGGAGTTTTGGGGGTCGATTGAAGGCTTAGGAATAATATGCAGCAGCAGGTGAAGAAGACGAAGAACTGACACTTCAGAAGTGTCGTTCTCAAGAACACGAAGAACAGAGACTCATATAGAAAATCGTTTATTACGCTACACAAAATATTTATCGTTCTCGTAATGTGATGTCTTTGTAACACTTATATCCGTTGCGATTTCACTGATTTATTATTTTTCACCTCTTGGAAACACTTTTTGAGCTATGAATATCAATTTTGAACGTGTTTTCACCATGAGGAGCTAAACCCCATCACTGGGATGACGGAGGAAGCCAATTCTCAACACTATGGTAATTTTATTAAATTCTTTTTACGACTTTTGCATTAATATAATTTGAATTATGATTTTAAATTAATTAGTTGTGATTTAGTTTGATGAGTTATGCTTAGCTTAAGTGTTTTGATAACTCATGCTTACCATTTACAATTAATGTTTTATAAAATCTACCTTGGCAAAGATTAAGAGTCAATAACCGTTGTTTTTGAGCTATAAATGTCTAAGAATTAATATTGAACCATAGAAAAAGAGTTCGGTGAAATCCTGATTCGAGTAATCTCTCAATATTGTTATCATCCTTTGTTTTATTTGCTAGTTTTAGTATTTTATTTAAGTAAGTCCTAAAATCAACAACTTCCCAAGTCCGAGAATCAAATCCCTATACTTACCACTTGTAAAACTACATCAGTTTTTGGCGCCGCCGACGCAGACTTGTATTTAGGTTTAGGTTTTAGGTTTTGCATTATTTTAGGTTTTGTATATATTTTATTTATTATTTTTTTTTTTAGATTATTTTTTGTTGTATTTTACTTCTTTGGTATTTTTGTTTTTGTCAAGATTTGCTTAGGCGAAACGTGGAAAGTTGAACTTGCCTTACAAAAAGGAGAAACCAAGATTTTATTTTTAGACTTTCATCTTATTTTTAGTAGTTTCTTTATTTATTTTTGGACTTGTAATTTTATTTTATTTGTTTGTATTTATTTTTAGTACTTTATTTATAAAAAAAAAAAAACACTTGCACACACCAATTGCATCTTCAGTCATACTCTTAGTTTAGAAAACTCGGTGGATTAGTAAGTTTGGACTCGTGCCTTGGGCCTTATGGGAGTTACCAGTGAAAATCCACAAACCTCACCTCGTACCTTTGGGTATATTTGGATGTAGGTAACCCAAGCTTACCTAAATTAGTTAGCCCAACATTTGCATGTGCACATTTTGTTGAATTCTTGTATGGAGAACGTAAGAGAAACACTCTAGCACGGTTTATGCGTGAAAAACCTAGAAGTGATATTTTAGGAAATAAGAATCTTGACTACCTCAATCTAGAAAGTCCTATTTTTGGACGTTCTTCTCCATGATGAGGAAAATATCTTTAATACTTCTATTTTTGCCAAAATGGTTGAGGAAAAGGATGATGAGGTCCCGGTAAAAACCCTTAGGGATCGTTTGAACCCATCTAGGGTAGTGCGTGACCAGTGTAGTTCTACTACCTTCTACGGTCCAATTTGATATTAGACCTGAGACTATTGGCATGATTCGTAAGTTTAGGGGATTAGAGAATGAGAACCCGTATACCCACATAAGAGACTTTGAAATGATTTGTGACACAATGAACTATCCAAATGTCCCCAAAGATGTGCTTAGGCTACGTTTGTTTCACTTCTCTCTCTATGAGAAAGCCAAAGAGTGGTATCATTTTATTCCTTCTAAAACAATTACCACAGGATGGTCTTGTAGATGCATTTGTTAAGAAATTCTACCCACACCATAAGACCGATCATTCGGGAGTCTATCCAAACCTTTAAGTAGAGATTAGGTGAAAAACTTCATGATTATATAGAAAGGTTTAGTGAATTGTTATACCAAGTGCCCACATCACGGACTTTGAAAAAGCCCACATGGCCCAAATTTTATATGAGGGCCTTGATAGTGAAACCCGTATGCAGGTAGAAACAATTAGTGGTGGAGAATTTACCCATCAAGACCCAGATGAATGTTTCGACGAATTCATCGAGTTAGCTGAGAAAACTAGGCAATGGGATTCAATGAGAGAACCAGAAATACCTAGAAATCATATCCATAGGATCGATAGATTTGATTATGGGTCAGATATTCTTAGGCGTCTAGAAGCCTTAGAAATGAATCAAGGGTCACACCATACTAGATGCGAAGAGCAAGCCAATGCTCTTTATAACAACTCTATGTTTGAAAACCGTCAGAGATTTGATCCATATTCCGATACCTATAACCCTGGTTGGAGAAACCACCCGAATTTCTCTTGGTCTAAGGGCCAGAGTCAAGGTCAGTCTAGTATTTCCCAGGCTCTCCCAAGTTTTGGGTATACTAAGAAACATTTAGGGCCAGATTAGTATCAGAACCTATCAGATAAAAAAAAATCATGAGCTTAGAAGAGTCTCTAACCATCTTATCTCATAACACTGCAGTTTAAGCAAACGGTTGAGAAAGGTTTCAGAAAACTCTCGAGGCTATTTGAGCTAAAAATCGAGTTAGTATAATTGCAAAATTTTGAGCAAAAGAGAAAAGGAAAAGTCCCCAAATCAACCACTACCCAACACTAGAGCAATTCATGAAGTATCCTCTAGAGAGAAAGAGTTCAATCATGTGAACTCTGTAACAACCCTTAGGAGTGGTAAAACGGTAGACAATAAGGTAGCCATGCCTAATAGTGGACATAATGTAGATCCACCTTCTAGTTCCCATTCTAGTTCCCAAGATGAGCCCCAGAAGGAGCCACTAGCTGAAGAGACTGATAAAATTTCTAGTGATGCCCATGTGGTTCCCGATAGATCTCATTTGTGCCCAGAGCCCCATATCCACGGTTTGTTAGTTCCAACTAAGAGAGAGTCGACTTTGAACGAAATAATGGAGATTTTTAAGCAGGTAAACATAAATATTCCTTTATTAGAAGCAATTAGGCAAATGCCTGCTTATGCCAAGTTTCTTAAGGATCTTTGTACACGAAAGCATAAGCTTAATGTCCATAAGAAAGCCTTTTTAGCTGGTCAGGTAAGTTCAATCATTCTGAACCAAACAACCCCTAAGTATAAAGACCCTGGATGCCCCACCATATCTTGTACGATTGGTAATCACATGGTTGATAAAGCATTACAAGACTTAGGAGCCAGTGTTAACCTACTCCCGTACCATGTGTACACCCAGCTAGGTCTTGGTGAGTTGAAACCGACTAAAATGACCCTACAATTAGCTAATAGGTCTGTCAAAGTCCCTCGTGGTGTCATAGAGGATGTTCTGATTGAGGTTGATAAATTTATTTATCCAGTGGATTTTGTTGGACCCTAGTGCTCAAATACCGGTGATTTTAGGCCGCCCCACAGCAAACACAGACATCAACTGTAGGACTAGGGATTATGAACATATCCTTTGGTAATATGACCACTGAACTAAATGTCTTTAATGTTAATAGACAACCTTCTGATGACTTGGAGGAAGTGAATATAATTAGCACTTTAGTTCAGGATCTAATTTAGGATAATTGGGACGACACTTTATTTGGTGATTCCTTAGATGAATTTTATGAGACAATTCTCTTAAGTCAGTTAGGTGACCAAAATGTTGAACTAGAAGAAGCTCTCGAGTACTTTAAAGACTCTATAGACCCTGGAATTCAAGCCATAGTGCTAGGTCTTACGGAGAATAATGATGACCCTAAGTTTGGGGGTAGTGCTCTAGAAGAAGCTCTTAAGTATTTTTTTAAGACTCCAAGGATCCAGAAATTCAAGCAATAGTTAGAGGTTTGTCTGAGAATACTGATTACTCTAAGTTTGGGGGTAGTGATGGTCAAATATCCCCAGTAGAATTCCCTAACTTGGTAATCGAGCCTAGTATACATGAGGTATTTCCTGAGTCTCTTCCGAGCTCCTCAACCTGACCCTCGATCTTGTCCAGAGGAAATCCAAAGAACTAGAAACCCATAGTTCGAAGAATCTGTTTTTCAAGACACTCATATGAAGCCCAAGTGGGCACCACAGAAAAATCCAGTTGTCTTGCAGGAAACCTTGGATGAGGATGTGTTATGTCTGTTCATTTTTCTGATTTGGTGCAGTTGTCTAATAATTGTGGAAATTTTATTTGATTTTGTTGACCCACATTTGTTTTGACTATTGATATATGATTTGAAAGGTAATTAGCCATTTTGTGGTATTTGACGTCTGGCTGAAGACTTTAAATTTAGCACTTCTTGGGAGGTAACCCATGCTCATGCAACACGGTAATATCTTTCCTTAATTCTCTTGCTTCAAATGGTAACAGTTTCTCCTTGTTCATGCTTTTAATTTATCTTTAGAACATTGAGGACAATGTTAGATTTAAGTTTGGGGGTGTGGGAGAAACTTTTTAGTTGCAATAAATAAACTCCAGAGCCTAGAAATTTATGTTTATTAAGGATGGCACTAACTAATCTAAGTGGATGGAATCATTTTGGTTGTAGGAGTTGAGGAACCAATTTGATTAGATGGAAACATCTAAAGAGTCTATTCATAAAAGCACAGAGCCCAGGTGTTAGAATTAAAGAAAAAACATGGTAGTTTCGCCATATCTCGTTGAATCCTTTTCACTTCTGTTTTTATTTTGTTTTCTTTTTAAAATATGTTTCTCTAAGTGATTAGGTGGGGCTCACGATTCAAGTTGTTACCACTGCTAGGATGAAATAGAGTGATTGAGTTACTAAGAAAAAGAAAAAGAAAAAAAGAGACCAGACCAATCAGACCAAATGGAATAATTATCAAAAATAAAATTATAATTAACACTTGGATAGCAATATGTGTGTGTTCTCCCTGTCTCCGTCGCCTAAACAAGCGTGGAACGCAGGATCCATGGGAATTACCATGTAATCTGCTGACAAGAATCATGCGCTTGGATCCGCAAGATCTAATCATGTTGTTTAAAAAAAAATTAATTGTTAATGTCCAGTGAATAAATCGACCGTTGGTTCCCTTGTATATGCCAGACGAGTTGATCTAGAATTAAGATTATCGACCACTGGTTCCCTTGTATATGCCAGTTGTGTTGATATTAGTCAGACCCGTATCTCAGTCCATTAGGATAGGTTCATTTTGGCAGTGGCCTTCAGACAGATATGAGAAACAATGTTCACCTTAGTCAACATCAAAAACCATCTACGTTTTTCTCTATATCCATATTCTTAATCTATCCATGTGATTGGTTGACTCCGGTTATGATGTCCAGAAACTATCTGAGTAGAGCTCGGTGACTTATATATGAATTTTAGTATGCTTGAGTGCAAACTCGTGTACAACAATTGGAATTTCGCATCGTGGTACTTCCTCCGTAATCAATAAGTATGCCAACCAAGGAGATTCTTTAGTGCCTTCCAAGGTTCTGTGTAGATAGCTAAGGTCTGGAGTAAAGGTTTTGTGGGTACACCTTTGGTAAACCCTCCCGAGACTATAACTCGGCCACTAGGGCCACCTAGGGGTTTAAAGGCTTATTGCATACGCTAAATGCAATCGACGATGCCTCGACGATGTGAGTTAGGATTTCATTTTCTAGATTTGATTTGCTCGGGACTAGCAAATAATAAGTTTGGGGGTATTTGATAGACGCATTTATGTGTCTATTTTGATCTCAATTTCTTATAATGTTAGTACCCATTTTTGTACTTATTTTGGTATTTTATGTCTTTGTAGGTGTTTTTGGAGAAATAAACATGTGCGGAAAAATTGGCTCGAAGAGTGGTATTTGCGCTCGTGGGAGAAAATCACTGAAGGCACCCCTCATTTGGATAAGGGGCACCTCAATTACTAAGGGACACCCACTTGCTATTTACACCCCCAGGACACCCCAAGTGTTAAAGGCACCCGGAAGTTGGTTAGGGGCATCCCATCTTCATCTTTTGAAACTGCAAATTGGCGGGAAAACAAGAGCAAGTCACCGAAGTAATTTAGGTTTGAGTTATATGCGAATTTGAAGGAGATTCAATTGCTTGATTTTTTGTAATGGACTTGTTTTGGCCGGTCAGAGTTAGTATGGGTGTTTGAATGGATTATACAGGTCCCGACTATTGATTTAAGACAAAATAGGGAATCGGATATCACGAGACCTTCAGGCGTGAACTATGAAGAGATTTGGCAGAGATTTTCACGGGAATTGTTTGAAAAGATTCCGTCTCTACAAAACAGGGTTGGTAAGTTCTTTGAAATCGTTAAAAAAAGAAGCAATAGAAGATTCACGTAAAACAGAGGTGTAAGAGTATCTGGGAAGATTTGGAAGCTTAATATGGAAATTAGGTGAAAGAAAGGAGGATATCTCTTCTCCGATTCGATTCCTCTGTATCTTGGGACAGTTTTGAACAACTCACAGCGACCATAGACATGTATAGGAGATAAAACAGGAAATAATCCCATGACTTGGCCGTGAAGAACAAGAAAAGTATCGAAGATTTTGGAGAGGTTTAATCGGATTGTGGGTATATAAAAAGGTGTTTTCGAGTCTCAGAGGCGAGTCGGGAATTTTGGGGTCGATTGGAGGCTTCAGAATCAAAGCAGAGAAGTTGGGTGAATAATACGCGCAAGAGGAAGAAGGCTGAAGAACCGACACTTCGAAGTGTCGTTCTCAAGAACACGAAGAACAGACTCATATAGATAGTCGTTTATTACGCTACACAAAATATTTATCGTTTTCTGTAAATGTTGTCTTTGTAACACTTATATCCGTTGCGATTTCACCGCTTTATTATTTTTCACCTCTTGTAAACACTTTTTTAGCTATGAATATCAATTTTGAACGTGTTTTCACCATGAGGAGCTAAACCCCATCACTGGGATGGCGGAGGAAGCCAATTCTCAACACTATGGTAATTTTATTAAATTCTTTTTACGACTTTTTTATTAATATAATTTGAATTATGATTTTAAATTAATTAGTTGTGATTTAGTTTTATGAGTTATGCTTAGCTTAAGTGTTTTGATAACTCATGCTTACCATTTACAATTAATGTTTTATAAAATCTACCTTGGCAAAGATTAAGAGTCAATAACTGTTGTTTTTGGAGCTATAAATGTCTAAGAATTAATATTGAACCATAGAAAAAGAGTTCGGTGAAATCCTGATTCCCAGTAATCTCTCAATATTGTTATCATCCTTCGTTTTATTTGCTAGTTTTAGTATTTTATTTAAGTAAGTCCTAAAATCAACAACTTCCCAAGTCCGAGAATCGAATCCCTATACTTACCACTTGTAAAACTACATCATTTGGGTTACATAAATCATAATGATTCTGAAAAATAAGTTGTTTTTGAGGAAATTTCTAAGGAATCCAAGTTTGATTCCTGTCTCTTTCATGAGCCCATTATTAAGATTGTATATATGCGTAACCCAAAATTATAAGATCTGGTTTAGGATTAGTAGTTTTAGATTGAATTTATATTTTCATATTTTATGCAGGACCAAATTAACCTGTATCCTCTTCCTTACTAGCAAAATAATTCGTAAAAAATATTTACTTTTGTATTTTACCTCATTACAGCCTTTCCACGTTCTCTTTCTCTCTCTCCAAGTCTTTCTACATTTCTCACTCAAAATATCTTAGTTTGAAATATTTTTTCCAGCCGTTTTTTCATCTTTTACTACCTACTCCATTATTAGTCTTTGCTCTTAATCTCTATCATGGATTACTAAAGATTTCAAGTGTTTACTTTTGTCAAGATTTTTAAATACAAGTCCTTTTTTATTCTTTTCAAATACTGGATTCCATGATGCATGATTACATGTAGTTCTCCATTTAATTTCCATGAGTCCCTGACTGTCGTTTATTTAATTTTTTTCTTGTTTCCATCTTTGTTTATATTAACCAAGTTTTGGTTTTAAGGTCGAACTGAAAAGCTAGGGTTTTAATTGTAAAGCAAAATCAAATTTGAAAAAAAAGAAGTAAAGAAAATAATAGTACCGATTATTGGTTCATAAATTTTTTCCGGGAAGTTGATGAGGTCGTTATTTAACCTATTCATGTTCCATTAAAGTAATTTATCTCCTTTTTCCCTGGTGTTAATTATAGTTATTATTTCATTTATTGGAATTTTTCCAGTGATTTAGCACCAACACCGAACTGTTAGTCTCCCAAGTACACGTTAATCTCTTTAACAACATGGGTTGCATCAAGTTAGAAAAGATATTTGGTAGAATACTTCCGCACTTGAATCTGTGGAGATGCACTTGTATTTATATGAGTCATTACATAGATAGTTACAACTCATTCAACTTATTCAAAAACATTAGATGCTATAATAAAGCTAACAAAAGATCCGTAAGAATAGTCACAGAATACTCGGTCATAAGCTTTATCCACCGTTCGCAGGCCGGGTTCGGAGTTATGAAGTTTTTAGCAGGCGAGGTGGAATGCTTAACACCTCCCCTCAAGTTGTACTTCATCTGATGAACGTGCAACTTGCTACGTATACCTTGGAACCTTGGTGCAGCTAAGCCTTTTGTGAAGATATCCGCTAGTTGATCCTTTGAGCCAATAAATTTCACTTGCAGTGTCTTGTCAGCAACCCGTTCTCTGACAAAGTGATAATCTGTTTCGATATGCTTCGTCCTAGCATGAAATACCGGATTCACAGTGAGATATGTGGCTCCCAGATTATCACACCATATCATAGGAGTAGAATGAGCCACTCCTAACTCCTTCAGCAAAGACTGAATCCAAATTAGCTCAGATGTCGCAATGGCAACTCCACGGTACTCTGCCTCATTCCTTGACTTGGACACAGTTTTCTGCTTGCGAGCGCTTCAAGAGATTAAGTTGCCTCCAAATAAACTGTATTTTTAAGGTAGCGCAGAATTATCTTGACTAGTTCCCAGTGCTCAACATAAGGGTCATGCATATATTGACAGACCTTGTTAATAGCAACAGATATGTCCGGCCTTGTGAGATGTAAATATTGCAGTGCGCCAACAACACTGCGGTATAAAGTGGGGTCTTCAAATTTCTGTGATCCAATCTTCTGTATTTTGGCATTAGGAGCAAGTGGTGTGCAAACAGGCTTCACCCCATCAAGCTTCGTTTTCTTCAGAAGATCAGTGACATATTTTCTTTGAGTTAAAACAAGCTTCTTGTCTTGGCGCAGAACCTCAATGCCCAAGAAGAAACTCAAATCTCCCATATCTTTTAAAGCAAAGACAGCTCCCAGATCTGATATAAGTTGTTTAATTTGAGTTGGATCGGAGCATGTGACAAAAATGTCATCCACATAAACCAATATGTATGTGATTGAAGACTTACTCTGCAAAATAAAAAGAGAGTTGTCTGCAATGGATCCTGTAAACCCTAGCTGCTGCAAATAGGTACTGATCTTAGAAAACCAGGCCCTCGGCGCTACTGTTTAAGTCCATAAAGTGACTTATATATGCAGCTTGCACACATGATTTGGATGGTCCGGATCCACATAACCAGCCGACTGCCGCATGTAAGCTTCTTCTTCCAACTGACCATGGAGAAAGGCATTCTCCGCATCAAGTTGTTTGATATCCCAATGATTCGTAACAACAATTGACAGAACCAATCGAATTGTGCAAGGTTTAATAACTGGGCTAAAAGACTCACCGTAATCTAGACCCTCTTGCTGGTTGTAGCCCTTTGCTACCAAACGAGCCTTTCGCTTGTCAATGTTGCCATCAGGATTCTGCTTAATCCGATACACCCATTTACAACCAACTACGTTCATATTGTGCCAACCGCAATGGAAAACAGGCCTCCACCAGGCTTAATCAATGGGGTAAGAGGTGCACTAGCCATAAATTCACCCAAAACAGATGGGCAAAGACCAGAAAGCCACAGGTACACCACCACTGTGATCGATTGTATGAGCTCATCCGTAATGGCAACTGCAGACCCGCTGAGAGCATCTAAAAGATTTTGTGCCTTGAGATCATCTCTCCCACGAGAAATCCCCTTGAGAAAACTTCTAAGTCTACTTAAAACAAGACCAGTAGAAGCTACCATATCCTATTGTATAAGTGGGGTAGACGGATCTGAGGTGGAGCTGACAAGGGGTGTTTACTACGTAATTCCTCCAAAGTACCCTCAATGTTGGGTACAACACCATTGGACGAATTTTCGCAGCGTATAAACCATCTTTGAGTTTTCCTTTGCATAAGCGTAAATTAGTGGCTTCCTGGTCTTCTTTCTCAACTCCAAAAGCTTCCGTCTCTGCTCATGTTCTGCCATAACTCTCTTAACCAGCAAAATACAACCATTAGCTTCATCCCATTGGTCAAGGCAAGTTTGACGGGCCTGATTTGAGTTTCTTTCTAATGCTAGCCTTATCCTCTTGTTTGTTCTGTCGTATGTAAGTATTGAGAGTACATACAGGGAAAATCAACAACAAAATCTAAGAGGCTAGTTCATTAGGCAGAGACACCACCTTTTGGACCACAGACTTAAACGTACGAGCAAAGTGAAGTCTGCATTTTGCAGGGACGGTAGAGACTGTCGGAATTTGTGATCGTAAGATTGCATTCAACAGTTCCACACCAATTGTGGGTAAGGCTGTAGCACATTCAGTTCCAATATCACGTACACATCTGGAGGAGGAAATATAGCAGGCATGTGCAACTATATCTTGTACAAAACCCGCAGGAACTGAACCAGTAGAAGGTGCAGGTATCGCAGGCCCTTGATGCACCTTTGTAGTTGTGGAAAATCCCACAACTACACCACTTATGATATTATGTAAATCTAAACTTATTGAATCATGAAAATGATGATAAAAGTGCTAGAAAAGTAAAGATACACAAGGATTTTTTACATGGTTCGATCAATGTGATCTACATCCATGGTTCTTCACTATGAGTGTTGAAATTACATGAGTATTACATTTAGAATTTCCATTAATGGGTTTTTGATAGAGCTCTAGATTTGGGTGGTGGTGGTGGAGGATGAAAGAGAAGAAGAAGAAGATATTTTGTGTGGTGTTTTCTCTCTCTTTGCCTTCCAGTTAAAACTATATACTGTAGGTTAACTAGAAGAGAAGATAGAAGAGACTAAACATATTTTTATTAACTGAATTGTACAAAACTTATCAAACGAAATACAACGTATTTATATACACAAACTTCCCTGAACTGCAAGGAAAGTGTGTTTCCTAACTAAGCTTGAATTCCTAAAATACAATTTACTTGGGACATAGGATACCATGTGTTATTTTACACACGTAACATATGATGAGTTAACACCCTCCCACAAGCATAACGGGTTATCCTGAACCGTTAGCTTGAACCTTAAAAGAGAAAACCGATCTTTAGAGAGTGGTTTTGTAAATATATCCGCAATTTGATCTTTAGAGGATATAAAACGAACATCAAGAAGTTTGGAAGCCACTTGATCACGAAAAAAATGATAATCAATTTCTATATGCTTCGTACGAGCATGAAATATAGGATTAACTGTGAGATAAGTTGCACCAAGATTGTCACACCATAATATTGGAGGAGAGCGTGTAGAAATTCGAAGTTCCGAAATGAGTGACTGAATCCACATAATTTCAGCAGTAGCAATAGCAAGTCGCCGATATTCAGCTTCAGTACTTGAACGAGAAACTGTTTTCTGTTTACGAGCACTCCAGGAGATAATATTTCCACCTAAATAGACACAATATCCACTAGTAGAACGACGATCATCAAGAGAACCAGCCCAATCAGAATCAGTATATGCACTGAAAAATAATTGTAAAGAAGGGGATGGCCGAAGAAGTATACCAAAGGTACTTGTATGCTTGAGATAACGAAGAATACGCTTAACTAAACCCTAGTGAAACTCGGTAGGAGCATGCATAAATTGACAAACTTTATTGACAGCAAATGCAAGATATGGACGAGTAAATGTTAAATATTGCAATGCCCCAACAATACTACGATATTCAGTAGCATCAGTTAATAAAGTACTACGATCAGAAGAAATATCACCAGAAGTACTCAGTGGAGTGGTAATTGGTTTGACTCCATCCATTTTTGCTCAAATAAGAAGATCATGAGCATAACGTTGTTGAGAACGAAATAAACCCGAAGAAGTACGAATTGCCTCGATGCCGAGAAAATAAGACAATTGACCAAGATCTTTAATTGCAAATTCTTGTTGTAAACGAGTGAGAATAGAGGCAATACCTGTAGTACTGGAGCCAGTGACAATAATGTCATCCACATAGACCAACAAATAAATAACACCATGAGTCCCATTGTAAACAAACAACGACGAGTCACACTTTGTAGTAACAAACCCAATTTGTAGCAAAAAAGTACTAAATCTATGGTACCATGCACGAGGAGCCTGTTTAAGCCCGTAAATAGAACGATGTAACTTGCAAACATGTGTAGGAAAACGAGAATCAACATAACCTGGAGGTTGTTTCATGTACACCTCTTCTTGAAGTTCTCCATGTAAGAAAGCGTTTTGTACATCAAGTTGATGAATAGGCCAATTGGAAGACAAAGCCAATGTAAGGATAATACGTATAGTACACGGTTTGACAACCAGACTAAACGTCTCAGAGTAATCAATTTCTTCTTGTTGATTGTAACCCTTTGCAACCAGGCGAGATTTACGACGTGCAATTGTACCATCAGGATTACGTTTGATTCAAAAAACCCATTTACATCCAATAACATTCATAGAAGGATCATATGGAACTAATGACCACGTACCATTTCGAAGTAATGCATTGATCTCGTCGTCGGATGATGTACGCCATTGTGGATCTTTATGAGCTTGGGAAATACAAGTAGGTTCAAGAGCTGAATCACATACGAGAGCATATTTTGAATTTGGTTTAAAAATACCATCTCTATCCCTTGTGACCATTGGGTGTGTGGGAAGAGCAGGTACTATTGTAGATGTGGAAGCATTAGCAAAAGTGGACATTATTGCAGAAGGAGACGCTGTGATGATTGCTGGTACTGGGACCGAAGTAGATGTGGTGACAGATGTTGGAAAGTGTAGATGATCATTAGCAGAATCATGGGCAGGTGTTGTCGGCTCATCATTAACAAAAGCAGGTGGCGGCTGTAGCTGATGATTAAAAGAAGTAATTGTCGGCTCATCATTAACAAAGGCAGGTGTCATCTCATTATTAACAAAAGCAGGTGCTGTCGGCTGCGGTGGATACTGACGAAGTATAGGCTGTCTAATGAAAGCTGTACGATTTGACAGCATCAGAGAGATAGAGTAACGAGTACAAGAAACCAGAGGTGAAGAAACCGATAAGGAAGAGGGTGGAGTTACCTGTGAAGAAGTCGATGCCGGCGAAGGTGATGATGCGGATGCAAAGGGAAAGGTAGTCTCATCAAAAACAACATGACGACTGACGTATATTCGACCCGTAGGAACATGAAGACACTTGTAACCTTTGTGAGATGGACTATAGCCAATAAAAACACAAGGAGGAGAGAGAGGATCCATTTTATGAGATCTATATGGACGCAAGTGAGGATAACATAGACAACCAAATACACGAAGAGAAGTGTAATCAGGTGGGAGACCAAAAAGAGCTTCATATGGAGAGAAATTATTAACGGAAGTCGAAGGGACACGATTCATCAAATAACAAGCAGTGTAAAACGAATCATACCAATAAGAGGACGGCACAGAGGCCATATTTAGGATAGTAAGACCAGTTTCACGAATATGACGATGACGACGTTCAACCAAACCATTTTGCTCAGATGTATGTGGTCATGAAAAACGATGAAAAATTCCAAGTTTCTGGAGATGCGGAGTGAGTTTGCGATACTCAACAGCATTATCAGATTGAAATATTTTTATCTTTCGATGAAAAAGATTTTCAACATGCTTTTGGAACAAAAAGAATATAGAAAAAACTTCAGATTTTTGAGACATAGGAAACATCCAAGTAAAACGACTATATGCATCAATAAATATGACATAATATTTGTATCCTTCATTAGATGAAATATGAGAATGTCCCCATACGTCGGAGATAATTAAATCTAATGGATTCAAATAAACAGTTGTCTTGGATTTAAATGGTAACTTATGACTCCTATGCTCATGACAAGAAGAACAAAAACTAATAGTTTGGTTTGAAAAGCGGAAGAGAAAACTGAGAAATGACTTTGTGCATCATTGGATGACCCATTCTAGCATGCCAGGCTTGTAAACTAGCACGTTATCCTATGCAAGCTTGAGGAGATTGAGATGAAGCATCAAGTTGGTAGAGACCACCCTTCCTGCCGCGAAGAAGAACCTTCCCAGTACATCGATCCTTCACAAGACAAAAATTTGGATGAAATTCAAATAAGACATTATTATCATTGTAAGACGAAAGCAGGACAAGAGATTGTGAGAGATTTTTGGTGCAAAGAGAACATTACGAAGCTGCAACTTACGATTGGGTGTTCCTAAAATAGAGGAACCAACAGTAGAAATTGGTATAGAAGAACCATTACCCATCTGTATTTGATAAGGACCAGTATACTCAGTAAGAAATTGAAGACGAGAAAAATCATTGGTGATGTGATCTGTAGCACCGCTGTCGGATGTCCATGAGGGTGATGGTAGAAGGCCAGGTCCATAAGCAGCATAAGCCCGTGGTACAGAGGATGGTGGTTGACGCTTGGGTGCGCGAAATTTTTTGTCATAACGGTTCCAGCAATCCTGGGCCTCATGATTCTTACGCCCACAAAGTTGACAAGTCATAGATGAAGTTTCAAAATTTGCAGGCCCACGTTGAGTATCAAAACTAGCAGGCTGTCGTTGAGTTTCAAACCGAGCAGGCCCACGTTGAGGTTGATTTCTGTTGTTACCAGAAAAGCGAGATGGAGCAAACTGGGAAATAGGCGATGCGGAAGACCCAGCTGGTGAAGAAAACCGTGATGAAGGCTGTCGAGACTGTGCAGCTAGATTAGCAACTGGCTGAGAGTTTAATGTCTTCGTTTGTTGGTCGATACACAGCTCAAAAGTCAGTAGAAAGGTGAGAAAATCTTCCACAGTCAACAAGCTCATTGTGGTGGTTAACGACGTAACAATAGCATCATAGGAACTGTCCAAACCAGCTAAGAGACAATGTCATAATTCTTTATCTATAACCGTGGTGTTGACAGCAGCAAGACTATCGACCAAATCTCGAGCATGATCAATATATGCTCGCATGGTTTGAGATCCTTTCTTAAGCATACGTAACTCACAGTGCAGATGATGTATTTGTGCATCATACTTGGAAGCATACAGAGATTCAAGGGAGGTCCAGATTTCTTTGGCTGTTGTAAGACGATGAACATGACGAAAAACATAAGGAGTAAGAGACGAAAAAATCCAACTAACCAGGATTTTATCTTGTTTGGTCCACAAAGCAAAAGCAGGATTGGGAGATTCATCCGCAAGAGTAGGCGCAGGGCAGGGTTTGGTACCGGTGACATGGCTATCTAAATCATAGCCTTGGAGATAGGGTAGAAACTGAGCTCGCCAGAGGGAGTAGTTGGTTTCGTCGAGCTTAACTGTGATTATATGGTGAGGTTGAGAAAACTGAACAGAAGACATTATATAAGATTGCAAAGAAGAAACAGTCGAGTTGATGACAGCGGAAACGGTTGATGAGATAGTTGAGGATTCAGTAGACATGATGTAGGATCGAAGGTAGCTGATACCAATTTAAAACTATATACTGTAGGTTAACTAGAAGAGAACATAGAAGAGACTAAAAGTATTTTTATTAACTGAATTGTACAAAACTTATCAAACGAAATACAAAGTATTTATATACACAAACTTCCTTGAACTGCAAGGGAAGTGTGTTCCTAACTAAGCTTGAATTCCTAAAATACAATTTACTTGGGACACATGATACCGTGTGTTATTTTACACACGTAACATATGATGAGTTAACACTTCCTAAAAATGATCTCTCCTTTACAATATGTCTCCTAGCTCCTTATATGGTTTTCACAGTAAAAGACAATCAAGACTCACATGCTGGACTACTATCTTCTGACTCTGTCTGTCTTATTGCATAACCCGACATTTACGTCATTTCTTATCATCGCGTGACTGCTCTTCACCTTCTTCTTTAATGATTATTGTATCTTCGTTCTTGAGATTGTTTCATCTAGCGCAGGGTTGTATGTTTTGCCTTGTACGATATTTCTCCCCTACAACCTTACACACCTTATCCCAAGCATTTATGTGCATACACTGAGGGAATAACCAGCCTCTCAATTGTAGCAGAACAGCCTCCCATGCCCTATAAACACCACCATTAACTCGTAACCTCTGAAGACATCTATCTCTACCTTCTTCCCCTTTGTAGTGTTGGTTCTTCAAATGATTGAATAAACCCTCAAAAGCCCCTCCCCCAACCCCGTTCCTGCAACCATCCAGACCATGATATGGGCACTGGAAAAGATCATCACATCCACTAGAGACTAAGCTTTCAGGGTTAATAGAGGGGGTAGCAGAAAACGTACCAAGTGAGGAGGCTGTTGAGGAAAAAAGAAAGAAAAAGATATCGGAGGTAAACACTGTAGGAATTGTTTAGTACACATGGCGTTCTGATTGGATGGACATAAGAATATAGAATTTTGGGCACAGAAGACCCAGAAACCTAATGGGAATAGTCTAGGAGGACACATGTCAAAGAACTATTGGAGACAGGTAGCATATTATCGATGAGTCAGCCTAGCCTTTAACAACAATGTAAGAGCTAATTTTAAACAAACTGAGTCCAATGGTGGGTGTTCTTTCCGATAATTGTTAGGGGGAAAGCCAATTTTATTAGAGGGAAAGTCGACTTTGGGGTGGATTTAAGAAAAACTTTCTTTTATCAATAATCAGTTAACCAAATATCATATCATGAGTATGTTAGCCAAGTATCATGAGTATATATATGACAAGTATACGTACAGGAATAATATGCTTTTTTTTTTCTTTCTCTTTCTTCTTTCTTTCCCTTCCAATCTAAAAAAAACAAGAGTCTTTTCATCTTTCTTGCTCAGATCTGGTCCAAAAGGACCAGATCTGAGCAAGGATTTCTTTTTCTTTTCTAGTTTTAGGTTATAGTTTATTGAATATAAGATGTTTCTACATCATTTTTTGTGTCTTTTGACATCTTTCTTCGCCGTTTTGCGGCGATTTTTCTTCGCTGTTGTGGGGCGAGTTCTTCAATCTTTGATGGCTGGTTCATGTCTTGCTACTCTTGATTCAAAAACATCAATGTTTCGATCTACAAGTTTATTGGCAAAATACTCATTCCTTCCAGGAGCATCTCTTTTCAAAGAAAAATATGATCAAATCAAATGGTCGGATTTATTTCCGGAATATACCATCATCTCTCCCTTATACATAATCAAAAATTGGGTATCTCTGCGGTTTATTGCTCTTTCTCTTCGCGATCTACTTGTAGTTGATATCCTTATTTGTATTAGGGTTTTGATTATCTTGATATTTTTTATGTATTTTGATGTTTTTGTTCATCTTGAAAGCGAACATGTAATCACTATTTTGATCTGAATGAATTGAAATTTGTTGATTGACAAAAAAAAAAAAAAAAAAAAAAAAAAATTTGACAAGTATACGTACAAAGTTAAAGAGAAAACGTATTTAATTGTGAGGTCGTGGGTTCATTTTGGACGACTTTAGCTCACACTATAAATATATAAATGGTATAACAAGTATGGGCATATAGCTTCGGTGATGAACATCAACATTTCAAATGAAAAATTCGGTGATGACCATCAACATCAAATGGCAAAGCGTTTTTCGTAGGTTAACTTGGAAGCCATCATGCAAAGATCTATAAGTTGTTACATACCCATTTATAATTAACAAAATAATCAAGCACGTCTACATCCTAATTTACTAATCATCAAAATACAAAACCAGCAGTTTCAACTATCAGGGTGATATGGAAAATAAAAATGATTGTTGATAGGGGAAGTTTTTTTTAAATACATCCCAAAATCGATTTTCTCTCTAGTAAAAATGGCTGTTTCCCTAATAATTATCCTTTCCGGACTTGATGGACATCGGTCATGTCGCCAGGTAGCTTATGTAAAAGGTGCATGAAAACCGCGTGTAGTCGGTTTATACTTACTGGGAATCTTTTTTGCGCGTTCATCTAGAGCCCACAACAATTTACATAAATTTGATGGAGACAAGGGAACCCTGCATGAGCACAAGGAGTCAAAGCCTTAAATTGGTCAGTCTCATTGATATTGTGAATAGGTGAATCTAGTAAATTAGATGGGGAGTGATGCTAGGTTGACGCTGAAAAAACCCGGAGGAAATCCCGTGAGAGGATCCGAAACAACCATTTGTATCCCGGGAGAAAATCTCGGCAATACTACCATAAGTCCCACCTATGCCCATTTATGATCCCATTGTTTAGAGCTTTTCCCCTCGTCTGTCGGATCCTCTCACGGGATTTCCTCCAGTTTTTTCCAGCGTCAACCTAGCAACTCGCAAGAAGGAGATCCGTACTGATGGGGAGCTAATGAGGTACCTAATAGAAGTGAACTGTGAACAGCTGTCTTCTTTAGCGTTATTAGTTATTATTACACCTGGGGCCAGTAGTCCTCCATTTGACGACTGCCGGGTTCGATAACTCCACAGAAATACTCATGGAGTCATGGTACGTTATCTTAATCGCCGTGGTTGATGTAAGTACACTTATTTATCTCCATTGCCACGTGCGCTAACAGGGTCCACGTGGATAACATCACTCACAGGATGACACATAGGGGCATCCGTGGACTCTGAACAACGTGCCATAGCGTCGGGGACCAGCGGTCGAAAATAAAGGGCACCTGGGATAGATAAGTCCCGCGTAGCACCCAAGGATGGCCTTAACCCATCACGAGGTAAGACATGATCAATCGGCCGAGGTAGCCCAACCGGCATGGACATGACAAGAGGATCGACACCACCCGTGTGGATCGGGACGCTCAACCACCCGCATTTAATGTATCTCGAGAATACGTGTCGGATGATCGACGATGGAAACAAGGGTTGGTCGGGCGTGATGAGTCGGGATATAGTCGAAGCCGCGGGGTGACATAGAAGTCCGCGGATCACGCCGCGGGATAATATTCAAGCCGCGTACAATGCACGTAACACAAGAAGATAAGATCTCAACAACTCATTGTCAGTAGGACCCACCAAGTTTAGCTATAAATATGTACCCCACCTTGAGAGGGGATCGGAAAAAAAGGAGAGAGGAGAGAGAATAGGGAAATGTAAGTGAGTTTTAGTTCATGTGTTCGATGATCACAAGATCTTGTGATCATCCTTGTAACCATTTATTTTATAGTGAATCTCCTCGGACAGTGGACGTAGGCCTTAGTGCTGAACCACGTATATCGTTGTCTCTTTCACCTTTTGCACCGATAGTTTCATTTACATACTCGTATTCCAGATCTATCTGGATCCCCGGAAGATGATAATGAGATCATGACAAACTAGAGGGGTTTGGAATCTATGAATTATCTTCTACCTATGCTTATTCCATACTTCTCACACCTCAGTGCACGTATTCAACCTGTACAAAGATTGTTTGTGATCACGAGGAAGCGAAACCTCACTCTCGTGCTCACAATTTGGCGCTAGAAACAGGGGACCTTGTCCCGGTAAAAAGATTTATCTTTTCCTGTGACTTCACAGCCTCAACTTCAAAAAATTTTTATTTTAGAAACGCAAACAGATCTATTCATGGATTCATTTTTCGCACACATCTATGTCTATTGTGTTTTCTACCAACAGATCTGAGCATTATATGACTTTTAAACAAACAGATCTGGGTTTTAGCTAACAGATTTGTTCTTAGACTCGTTTCTTATTTTTAGCCAACAGACTTGCTCTTAGACTGTTGTGTTTTCTATCAATACGTCTAGGTTTTAACTAGAATTTCAAACAAAGTTTCCACCAAAAGATTTGGACTTTTTGCAAATAACGACCCATGGATTTTATCTCGGGCAAATCCGCGTCCATCTATGTCTTTCGTGTTGATTCGCCAAATTAACAACCCGAATACACCCATTACCGCTAGAAATCTAGTTTATGAAGACAAAGTTAAACTAACCGCTAACCCGCGGACTTTTGGGTCTCGGATTACCTCTCATGTCCCTTGTGCAGATTATTACAATGGAAAGTAACAAAGATACTGGGAAGACAAAGATAACTCCAAGAGATACTCCAAGGACCACACCCGGCAATAACAAGGAGCAGACAAAAGGGCGAAGGACGCATAGCCGCGGATAACATGCGACAGGCGGAAAGCACGTGGCTCTTAGATGCGGAAACATCGCAATGGAGGCAAAGAAGGTCGCGGCCGCAAGAGTCACTGCACCAAGCAAGGGGATTTCTCAAGTGATTGCCCCCAAAGTAACGACTGCAACCGGGCCAGCCGAGCCTCGAGGAGGCTATAGCCGAATCGGTGATCCCGAGAACCATCCCTACGGAATGCCAGGACAATGAACAAGACAATAACAACTACCGGCAGGATCAACGGAATAATCGAGTCGGGCGTGCCATTGATAGACGAAATCAATACCACGATCCCAGGGACAAGTTCAACTACGGGGAAGGAATCCCCAATCAAGCATCGAACCAAACAAGGCGCAAATATTGGCACAACTGGAGGAGCTACGGCGGAATCAACTAACGTACGCGGATGCGGTGGCCTGTTGGCTCAAGAAACCAACAACTAAGAGAAAGGATCCTCCGAAGCTCCGAACTAGCGAATCGGCAAGGCAAGCCAACAGGCGGTACGAACGGGGGACCGAGGGACGATCTTCAAAACATCCCCGCAACAACTAACCGAAGAAGGATACCCCAAAGAAATGCGCGGAATAGTAGAAGGTCTGACCCAGACTACCAACCAGAAGTTCCAGATTATTATGACACGGAGGAGGCCACGGCATCGCAACCCACAAGAAAGACACGCTCTTCCATTCAAGACGAGCACTGTTTGGCAATGGAAAACCTCCGCGCGGAAATGCTAGCAGAGATCAACCAACTCAAGACCCGGGCAAGGAGGTGGAAGACTAGAACAGATTATGAAGGAAGCCAACACTACCCCCCTTACACGTCAGTTGGCTACGGCTACCATTCCGCAAAAATGTCCGGTCCCGACTTTTGAGTGTTACGACGGATCCGCGGATCCCTCAGCTCATCTACGATATTACAACAGGGTAATGGCCAGGTGGGATTACGATGAGGCTATACTATGCGAGATATTTCCCTTCAAGCACTGAAGAAAGGATCGCGTTATCTTGGTTTGATAACCTCAAGCCGGGATGCATTGATTCATATGATCGGCCACCGAAAAATTCCTGGCCACCTACATGTACAACAAAGTTGTAAACACGGGGATGGACAAGCTCTTCTCACTTGCAATTAAGTACGGGGAATCCGTTCGAGAATACACCGATAGATGGCACAAAGTATGTCGAGGCCATTGGACATGTGGATCCGTGGTGAGCATAAGCATTACAAATGGGGGCTTGATAGGATGAGCCGTTGTTTGTCGAAATCCACGGTACCTCCCCAACCACCGAGGGAGATTTAAGGATAATCATTGAAAAACATGCGAGGTTGGAAGAAATTCAAAAAGATAACCCCGAGCGCGAGTCAACGAACCCCACGGACAAATTCCGCGGAACTAGTAGACAGCCCACCACGCCAAAAGGATCGAAAAGACGATCACAAAAGGAGTGGCGAAAGTTTGAAAGACCGGGTCTATACGAAACTCAACACCAGCTATCCACGCCTCGAAGGAAATCAAGAATCGCGAAGACTTAGATTGGCCACAGTGTCTAAAGGGAAACAACCACCGGCCTCGCGAGAATCCAAAGAATCTGCCGATTTCCACTGCTTCGACGGACACACGACAGAGAAATGCAAAAATCTCAAGATAGCAGTACAAAAGCGATAGATGCAGGGATCTCAAAAATATGTGGAAAACTTTGGAATGGAGGATAGAGCTAAACGCAAAGCAAACGGGTTCAACTACCCGAGGGTAACCGCACATTGAACTCTATATCCGCTCGAAAGCAAAGAGCCAACCTAACGGCACAAATAGGAAAACGACTCGAGAAAACAATTTGAAGATTCTGTAGAGCTCTACGGTATAAACGGAAAGGAAGTAGAAGAGCACGAAGAGTGGATGAACGCGCTCTCGATTTTGAAGCCGATGATATTGAGGACGACATGGAAGATCACAATGACCCATTAATCCTCACATTGCCAATCGCAGGATGCAACATAAGGAAAATCCTCATCGATGGAGGAAGCTCCAGTAAATGTATTGTTCTACGATACATTCAAACGCATGGAGCTTAACGATGAGCAACTCTGACTTCACACTACACCATCTACGGGTTCAATGGCACGGCTCACGAAGCCCCGGGGGATATTGTCTTACAAGTGGATGCGGGCCCCATGAAAGTCGACACTCGCTTTAGCGTGGTAAACACGCCCTCACCCTACAATGCCATTATTGGACGAAGATGGGTCCACAAGCTCAAGAGAGTCGTGACTACCTATCATCAATACCTTAGATTTCCCACTCCCCTAGGAATAATGGAGATAAAGGGTGATCAAGCTTCCGTAAAAGAGTGCCACGCGATGCAAATACAACTCAACAACGAACAAGATGAGAAAAGGAAAACCCGCAAGGCTCATAGCAAGGCGGTATCCAAAGACAAAGCCATCGACGAATATCTGGAGGAAATCACGGGAAAAAGCTTGGCTAAAGGGAATTCTGTAGGAAGCACGGAGGCCTCCACATCAAAAGTTAATCAGGGCGAAGAATCTGAGGCTACCAAATAGCAATTAAAGAAAATTCCCCACCTAGGGGAACCAAAGCCCACCTTCACATCCTTGGAGGCAGTGAAAGAGATCAACATAGGGACGAGCGAATCCAAGAAAGATCAAAATAGGAACTCTAATGGACGGAGAACGCGAAGCTTAGGCGATAACACCTGCTAAAGGAATACGCGGACATCTTCGCATGGAAACTATCCGATATCGGGAATAGACCCAAAGACGGTACAACATGAGCTGCGTATTAAACCCGGCACACCCCGATACGACAAAAAGATACGAAAGGTGGCCACGGAGCATCACAAAGCGGTAGAAACGGAGCTCGAAAGCTATTAGAGGCCGGTTTTATAAAAAGAAGTCAAATATCCCACGTGGATCTCCAACATGGTAATAGTACCAAAGAAAAATGGAGGGGTGAGAATCTGCATCGACTTCACCAACTTTGAACAAAGCATGCCCAAAGGATAGTTATCCATTACCTAGCATTGACGGCTAGTCGACGCGGTAGAAGGATATGAAGAGTTGTCATTCATGGACGGATATTCGGGTACAACCAACTATTTTTGGCAGAAGAAGACCAGCAACATACTGCATTTTACACACCCCATGGTCTTTATTGTTACGTAAGAATGCCTTTCGGGCTCCGAAACGCGGGAGCAACGTACCAAAGGATGGTCGATGCTATTTTCAAGCCATGGATCGGCAAGACTTTAGAGGTTTACGTCGACGATATGCTCATAAAAAGCAAAGTAAGAAAGGACCACCATCAGGATCTGAAGGACATCTTCGGAGCTATGAGAGAGCATAACATGAAGGTGAACCCGGAAAAATGCACTTTCGGGGTGACCTCGGGAAAATTCCTTGGATACCTAGTGACAAAAAGGGGCATTGAAGTAGATCCCGAAAAAATCCGAGCCATAACAAACATGCCGTCTCGAAGAACCTAAAAGAGGTACAAAAGCTCAATGGATCCCTAGCAGCTGGGAAGATTCATATCACGATCCTCGGATAGGTGCAAACTCTTCTTCAACATATTGAAAAAAAGGGACTAAATTTGAATGGACGACAGAATGCGAAGAAGCTTTTTTGGGCATTAAACAATACCTAGCAGAAATCCCCATCCTCCAGAAACCGAACCCTGAGGAGGTCTTGGCACTCTACATTGCAAAGAACAGACGACGCAGTAAGCGCAGTACTCGTCAGAACCCATACGAAGGAGGAGCAACCGATCTACTATGTCAGCAAGACCATGAATTCGCGGAACGAAACTACACGAGAATTGAGTGACTAATCCTAGCCGTCGTATGGTCTACTTTAAAGCTGAGGACGTACTTCTTAACGCATGATATACGTATCCCATGTCGGGCACCCTTAGAGACCATCCTCAAAGGGGCGGGAAAGGTAGGACGAATAGCAAAATGGAGCACATACCTCGACCAATTCAACATCCACTATGAGCTCCAACACTCCCAAATCGCGAGGTATTAGCGAGACTTTCTAGCGGACCTGCCTTTGGACAACGAAGAAGAAGTACGCATACAAGGATGGAAGGCTATGGGCGCCCCAGAAATAGAAAAACCAGAGCCAAATAATATTCTTGAGCCCGGTGAACCCACGGCAATGGGAGGTCTTCGTTGATGGCTCCAAAAATAGAGAGGGCGCGGGGATAGGCATCGTCATCACCACACCCACGGGAGACGAGAATCGTGCACGCATTGCATTGGAATTCGAAGGCCATACCAATAACATCGTAGAATATGAAGGAGTGATCCATGCTCTTCGCTGATAATTGAATTGGGCATACAAGAGGTGCGGGTAACAAGCGACTCACAACTGATTATACGGCAGATAGGCCACGAATACAATGTGTACGACGAAACACTAGCGGCATACATGGCTCTAGTGCAAACATTGGCCTCCCAAATACCAAAAATCAGTTTCCGACATCTACGCGAAAGGAGCTTAGACACGCGGATGCAAAGCTTATATATCATCCATGCTTAAAAACGAAGATGTCAAAGCAATCAAGGTAACAAGAGTGTACGAACCATCCATCAAACTCCCAGAAACGTGCACGGTTAACCAACGCAAATCTAAGGAGAAAGACATCTCTGACGAGGATGTCGGAGAATACATATTCGACGATTTCCAGAACGAGGATCTTACGACAAGCGGAGGAAGACGCAGCGATTATAGTCGGGAGGCAGATTGGAGATCGTAAATCCACTCTTTCCTCAAAGAAGGAAACTCCCCAGGACACCAAACAAAGCTAGGAAGGTGCGGTCAAGAGCGAGGATGTACGAACTAAGAGACCAAGCCTTATACCGAAAATCATTCCTCGGACCACTTCGTCGCGCCTATCCCGATCGAGAGGGCATGTCGTTTTAAAAGATATACACAGAGGAGATGCAGGGAATCACAGTGGAATGAGATCCCTAGCGGATAAGGCCAAGACGCAGGGCTATTACTGGCCAACCATGATCCGAGATGCAGCCAGAATGGCGAAGAGATGCGAAGAATGTCAAAGATTTGGTAAAAGAATCCACGCCCCAGCTACAAAGTTGAACTCGGTCGATAGTCCTTGGCCCTTCGGGAAATGGGGTATCGACATAGTAGGCCCACTCGTATCAGGGACGGGGAAAAGAAGATTCCTAATAGTGGCAACGGATTATTTCAGCAAATGGGTAGAAGCAAAGGCACTGGCAAGAATTCGGGATTCGGACGTCTTCACTTTTATTTTTCAAAATATCATCTCGGCAGTTTGGCATCCCCACAGAGATAGTCTCCGACAGGTAAATGACTACAAGGAAAGAATATTGACTTGCCGTTTCGACACCTTCAAGATTCGGAAAAACAAATCCACCCCCATATACCCACAAAGCAACGGACAAGCGAAGCCTACAAACAAAACTTTGGCACTCATTCTTAAAAAACGGCTAGATGAGTACAAAGGACGATGGTGTGAACAATGATAATAACGTTCTATGGGCATATAGGACGACTCGAAGATCAGCTCACAGGAGAATCCCCATTTCTACTCACCTACGGAGTCAAGCAGTCATCCCGCTGAAATTCTACTTCCAACTACAAAGACGAAGCCCGGGAAAAGAATCTCACCACGGACATGATGTTGGAAAGGCTCGACGACCTCGAAGAAAGAAGAGAAGCAAAGACTTTGCAAAGAATGGAAAACTACCAACGCAGGGTGGCAGAGAATATAACAAGAAAGTGAAATTTAGGAATTTTGTAGAAAGGGCAGTATGTGTTGAGGACCATTCCCCAATACCACGAGAAAAAAAGTGGGAAAATCAGCACCAACTTGGGGAGGACCCTACATAATACACGACATCGCAGGAAATGGCTCTTACTATCTGCGTAATATGAAAGGGGAAATCCTCATGCATCCGTGGAATGCCAAATACCTCAAACCATACTACCCATAATCAATCACCTGCGTACGCATTTCAGAAGAAGAAAATGGACTTGCTAATCCACATGTTTCTATCTCTGACAAAGGAGTAACGCGCCTTAATTTTTCAATCAATACCAAGTTTTCATTTTCAAATATCATATCCCGTGCATTACCCACGCACATTTCAATTTATTCAAAACCCACAACCTACATACAACACATCATATGAACCACATGTATATACTACTTACACAATGTACATTGAAAACCATGTCACATCATAATAAAATATCGATGCAATTGTTACCCCGTGGATGTAGGCCTTAAGGCCGAACCACGTAAATTGTTGTACAATTACTATTATTAGGAATTGACGTTATACTTAGTAAGAGGGATATCTGCACAAAGCATGGATCACACCTTTGCAATATACCGGCAATATCCTAGTGCAAAACACACACACGCAATATATCGGAGCATACACATGCGATCTCCCAGAACTCCTCTGTAAATGTCTATAAGTGTATGACCAGGAGGCGACTTCTTACAGAATGAGATATCCGTGCAATATTACAAGCCGCGAACGTAATGGAATATATCCTTAAACGTCGGCCAGACCCCCACCGTCCAGTGATCCTGCGGCCAAGGAGTTAGGCCGAACGGGGGTGCAAGGTCACAAGACGATTCGGGGATACCAACCTACGGAGTTGCACGAACAATACACTTTATCAAACTCAAAGATTGATATCCGCGGGTTACAATAACTACGGAATTTTCAAAGTATAGTTAAAGATGATAGACATAAATGCAACAAAATTCAAAATCGATTTAAACACCAAAGTTTGATCTAATACATGCAAGTTGATTACAAGCCCAAACCAAGCAAAATAACAAAAACGCCAAAAAAGGATAAGCGGGATAAGCAACCGAGATCAATCCCTAGCATACTAACTACGGTCCTCGAGCAGGAGTGTTATCTGCGAGTTTATCCTTCAAACGATGAAGGAACACTACCTCCCGAGGAGGGCCAGAAGAACTTGATGGGAGCGCGGGTGCACGGACGCCGAGTATAATTCTTGGTTAACCCATGGTTTTTCTTAAGGTCCAGCTCAATCTCACCAAGAATCTTATTAATCTCTTCGGCCGAGTTGTTTGCGGGCCATTAGACCTATGGCTACACTCCTCATCTCACCGATTTAAGGAAGTACAAAGCTGGTCTATCCTTTGATTAGCTTGCTTCAACGTTTCGTCCCCGAGACGAGGCCGGACCGCGATGGTAGCTAACTTGACCCTCCGGTTGAACTACCTTAGCCGAGCTTGGCAAACTTTCCATCTGCGGCTTTAAGCTGTACTTGGAGCTTGCGAACAATAAAAGAAGACAGTGAGTTATGATGCAGATACAATTCAAAGCACACTCGATGACGAAGACGTATACCTTCACAATGATCAACCGCGGAATCCTCGCTTCGCAGCATAATCATATTCATTTGATAACTTATCATAATCTACCTGCAGCTAGGATTATGAGCATACCGACTTGCGCTCGAGTCATTTGAAGCATCGAGCCCGAATGACGATGTCGATTAACCTCATCATTCTTCAATTCCAATCCCTTGTTGAGACGATACATAGTCACCTCTAAGTCTCTCTCACGTTCAACCCGACGAGCCACATCGGCTCGAGACGCGGATGAGCACTACCGAGAGCACTACATTCTCGCCCTAGCATCGTCTCTCTCTTTGGCCAAACGCTGCATATAAGTCCGCACATCCGAGGGATGCGAAGACCGCGCTTGCCGCAGCTCGCCTTCCAGAACATTAAGTCTAATTTCTAAGGAGGAAATCTGCCCGCGGGCTTGCTCAAGATTGTCCCGCGTCCATAAAAGGGCCCCGTTGAACAAATGGCGGTCATGGTTATTTCGATTTTGCAAATCTACCAAGCAATACTTTTTCTTACGCCATTCTTCGGCCATCGCGTTATGAACATCCGCGCGGGCATTCCATTTAATCGACTCACTCTTAAGTTTTTCAACTAACTCAGCAATGCGCCCCTTTTGACGAGTCCTCTCACTCCGAAGCCACAACAATTCGGGGACTCCACCCACTGAAGATAGTACAGCGGGAGGAGGGAAGAAAGAGAAAACTCAGAATAAATAAGGAGCAGGAAACTACCAAAGAAGAGGGAGCGCAGACTGAAATGGATGAGGAATTTTCCTCAAAGAATGCCTAACTTGGCTTTAACCGAGCCAACTCTTCCGTGCCCTGCTGCTCCTTACGCTTAAGCAAACTCTTTAGCTCGGTTATTTCTTCATCCTTAGCGGATACCGAAGCCTCGACACTTGAAAGTGTCTCTTCACAATGTAGAAGCTTCCCTCTAGCTTGAGAGATTTGGCCCTAAAGAGCGGGGTAAAGTTGGTGATTACAATACTCACTTCTCATCATCTATCAGCAAAATGAGGGAAGTTAGCTCACATCATATTCGAACGAAATCAGGGATAAAAAGAACAGGACAAACCTCCAATAACCGCTGCTGGGGGTAACTGTATTGATACCCATCAGCAATAGCCATCATGTCAGCAACGGTAGGGGGAGGATCCACTACAAGATCAAGCCCGCCGGCTACGAGATTTTTACCCCATCCTCGATCTACCGCTTCCTCAGGGGTTAACTCCATGTACCTCCGAGTAAAAGCATCCGAACTTTTTTCCCCTTCAATCACGGGGGCGGGGATGAGGAACTACCAGCAAGTTTTTCTTTCGCAGCCATGCCAAAACAGCATCATCGCCATCCGCACCTAAGGATCGCGTGAAATCATCTAAGGGAGAGTCCGAGGTATTCCCACCATGAGCAGCACCAACATTACCTTGCACCAAGGTCCCACCAACAGTGGAGGAGGTACCAGCAAAGCCCTCGGAAGGCAGTACCAAAGCCCCAGCATCAGACCTGCCAGATGGGCCACCAATGCACCTATCCTCGAGAACACTCCAATCATCACCAGCTGGAAGCAGAGTGAAGTCCGAAACAAGCCCCATAACCGTGGACATGTCAAATGACTGTTCCCCAGATAAAACCTTACCAAAGGAGAACTCATAACAAGCACCCCCATCCCTGTCATCACTACTAAGAACAAGTCCCTTACCTTTATCTATAACATTCACACTGGACTTAGTAACCCCCCCGGCATGATTTCCATCACCACCAATACCACCAGCATCCGAATCATCTTTACCACCACCGGTGGTCGGGTCACCCTGACCACCACCAATGGCCGGGCCATCTTGACCACCACCAGTGGCCGGGTCACCTTGACCACCACCAATGGCAGGGTCATCTTGACCACCACCTGTGGCCGGGCCATCTTGACCACCACCGATAGCCGGATCACCCTGACCACCTCCAGTGGCCGGATCCTCACCTCCACCGTCAACTGCCCGATCGCCATCACCTTCTTGAACAGGCGGAGAAGTCTCAATTCGCTCCTCCCTATCAGAAGAGTCCTCATCACCACACACGGGACTATTTACATCCTCGAAATGAGAGGAACCCTCGGTGGGAGAATTCGATGATTGCTTGGGATTAATCTTCTTACCTCTACACACCTACAGCACGTAATGATGAAAGAACCATTAGCATCACCTTTCCTTGGCATAATCAACATTATTTAAGAAAACGTAGGGGCATACATACGAAGAAAACAAACAACGCACCTTAACAACATCGGTATTCCGCGGAGGAAGATTAGCATCGGGGACATCTTCGTCTTCGCATCATCAACATCACGACCGTAAACAAAATCCATACCGGCAAAACTCATCCGCCAGAAGCGTGAATGCAGCGTAACGAGCGGGAGAAGCCGCGAGGAAGGCATCCAACAAAGAGGTTGCCAACCACGGGGACCGGGGACCCAACCATAGGCCCACGGGCCAACAACTTCAAGAACAAAGGGCAGACCACTCATAGTCATGGTCACGCTTGATTCTCTCCTCGGCCAGAATAGGAAGACCTTCGGCACCGGGAATCCTCGCCATCTTGGAATCACTTACCTCGCTCAAAGGCGAACTTCCCCTCAATGAAGTAATGTTCCGTAGACTCACGGACCACGGCTTACGAGTATTCCCGTTAACATAATCTCCAAAGGATTTGTTGAAATTCTCAGGAGTATACCACCCTTTCTCCTTTTCTAATCTAGGAGCATAGAAAGTCATCATCGTTTTCCCCTTACTACGAAGGTAGCATTCACGAAGATGGCGAAGATAATTTCCCGTCAACTGTTGCACCCCGCGATTATGACTTTTCTTGGCGAGCTCGCGGCTAGACAGACCCGATAGTAGAAATCATCACCAGACTTTATACAAGGGTAACATCAAACCAGCCTCGAAAGCACCCACGGTTGTCGGCAGAAATGAAAGGCATCGTACTTGTAGTTGGTAACCATCTCATAAGTTATGTCTTTATCGGCGGCGTAAAACGAACCCGAAAATGTCAAGACCATGCTTCACCTTGAAGGCCTCGAGATCAATGTGTCGAAAGGTAAACTTCTTATTACCCAGAGATAAAGGACGGAAAGTAACGGCAGAGTCTTCCTCGAAACCTTCTTCCGTAGCATCCTCCACAGAACCCGCAGCCTTCCTCTTAGGAGGGACTAAGTCTCCCAAAGACTCTATCTCCGTAGCCTTTCTTTTCGAAGTAAGAGTTTTAGTCGACTTACTTGAACCAGGCACGGATGGGTTAGTCCGCGCTGGAGGCTGAGTGCGGAGCGGCTGCACATCCAAAGGTTCATTGCGAGGATTCGGCTGCTTTTTAGGAGACCCACCTCTAGAACAGTCGCAAGCATATCTAGATCCTCGCGGAGGGTCACCCCTTCAAGTGAAGATCTTTGGCCGGAGGATGAGGATGTTCGTCCATCCCGAAGATTACCCTGAGTAGGTGGGGGCGAAGCTCCACCCCTTACATTAGGATCACTCCGGGGAGATCGATGAGGACTTGACGGAGGAGTCTGATAAGGGACCCGCGGATGATCGGACATGTCTGCGGGCACAAACACGAATAAGAACTCAAATCAGGGGCAGAGAAGATCAAAAATCGAGAAAATCTTAAGAACAGCAGTGCAAAAGAAGAAAACCCTAAATTTCATCTAACAGTTGCCTAAACTCTCAGATCATTATCCGAACTCAAAAGAAGAAATAAAATCTAAGCATGACCAATGGAACACCCAACTCAGCAGTGTCGACTCTCAAAACACAGGGTACATTTAAATTTAAAACTCATCATCAAATCACCACCAAGATCGAAACTCGACAAGCTTAAGCAAGGTGATTAAACGGAATAAAAGGTCATACCCGAATCACGAAGAATCAATCAACAAAGAAGAATGAAGAAGAAGCAACAAGTAACAACCACAAAGAAGCGGCAGCTCCACGACAACCAAAGAGCGGCAAGCAGCAGAGAAGAAGCGACGGTGTCGAGGAAGTTAAGAAGATGAAGACAAGAATAAAGAATAAAACGAGAGAATGTGAATTAAAGTCATATTCTCTCACTCTTCTCCTCTTTATATAGAACCAGAAGGAACCGTCCACTACCCAAAAGGAAGTTATGGCCGGACGTGGGAAACGTGCACAATAAATGCAGGTAGCACCTTTTTAGGAGAAGTAATGAGGGAGATAAAAACGCACCACACGGTTCTTCTTCCAACAAAAGCCAAACGCCCAGACCACAAGAAGAGGGCAAATTGTAAGTACACTTATTTATCTCCATTGCCACGTGCGCTAACAGGGTCCACGTGGATAACATCACTCACAGGATGACACATAGGGGCATCCGTGGCACTCGACAACGTGCCATCATCGGGTCCGGGACCAACGGTCAGAAATAAAGGGGCACCCAGGATAGATAAGTCCCGCGTAGCACCCAAGGATGGCCTTAACCCATCACGAGGTAAGACATGATCAACGGTCAGAGGTAGCCCAACTGACATGGACATGACAAGAGGACTGACACCACCCGGTGTGGACTGGGACGCTCCAACCACCCGCATTTAATGTATCTCAGAGAATACGTGTCGGATGATCAGCGATGGAAACAAGGGTTGGTCAGCGTGATGAGTCGGGATATAGTCGAAGCCGCGGGGTGACATAGAAGTCCGCGGATCACGCCCGCGGGATAATATTCAAGCCCGCGTACAATGCACAGAACACAAGAAGATAAGATCTCAACAACTCATTGTCAGTAGGACCCACCAAGTTTAGCTATAAATATGTACCCCCCCCCCCCACTGAGAGGGGGATCGGAAAAAAGGAGAGAGGAGAGAGAATAGGGAAATGTAAGTGAGTTTTAGTTCATGTGTTCGATGATCACAAGATCTTGTGATCATCCTTGTAACCATTTATTTTATAGTGAATCTCCTCGGACCGTGGACGTAGGCCTTAGTCTTGAACCACGTATATCGTTGTCTCTTTCACCTTTTGCACCGATAGTTTCATTTACATACTCGTATTCCGAGATCTATCCGGATCCCTAGGAAGATGATAATGAGATCATGACAAACTAGAGGGGTTTGGAATCTATGAATTATCTTCTACCTATGCTTATTCCATACTTCTCACACCTCAGTGCACGTATTCAACCTGTACAAAGATTGTTTGTGATCACGAGGAAGCGAAACCTCACTCTCGTGCTCACAGTTGATAGGTCAGAAATCAAAAGTTAACTGGAACCTCAAGTTCATCATGTAGGATCACAACATCGCAACGTACAAGGTTCGCGGGATTAACGAACGACGGTACCGCGAGGGAGTCGCAGGGAGCTAAAATAAACGACGCAATGAATAACGACTGGTAAAACATAAAGAAGACGTGAGACCTGGCGAGGGTTAAGAAGTGTCGCGAGAATGAATGTTTGTACATCTGCGACACTTCGCGAGACATTCCGAAAATAAAGGGTAGCTTAGCATTTGTCATCCACCATGTATTACCCTATATAAAGGGCTGAATGAGTCTGTAAAGGAGAGATCTTTTTGGAATTGTTAGGCAAGTCAATAGGAGAGAGAAAGTTTAAGAGTGCTTTAATTTCTAAGTGTAATTCTATAATCCTGTGTAAACATTTCATGGATTCAATCAATAAATATTCTTGATCTTACTACTTTCAATGGATTAATTAAGCAAAATCGAGTAAGGGGTGTAGTGTGGGAAAACCTGCTACTACATATGCGCTAGAAACAGGGACTGAGCAGAGATTGACGTAGAAATTGGAAGGAATTTGGATTGACAGAAAAAAGATTTGGAGAAGATACTCAAGAATTCATTGGAAAAGAAAAATGGCTAGAAGAAGAAATGTACAAGGGCAACCAACAACAGTAAGAAGAAGTGGGAGACTTGCTGGAGAAAGGAGGAATGAAACAGGAGAATCGTCAAGAATGAATATGAGAAACGATAAAGAAGATCAAAACCAACCACCGATCTCCCCAGTAGCAAACACGGCTGTGGATTATGATAGAGTAAGTGTACATACTTGGAGATCTGATTCTGAAGATGAGAGAGAAGAGGAGCAGCAGCTGGTGAACAATGGACAAGGAGAGCAAGGAATGAATGGAGAAAACGAAGAAATCGCAGCATTAGAAAGATTGAGAAAAACAATACATGAAGAGAGACGACTAGAGGCAGAGGAGCGAGCAAACTTGACAAGACAAAATCATGAATTGAGGATGGAAAATATGAGGTTGCAAAATAGGAGATCTAGAAGTAGCGTGAGATCAAGTTCAAGATCGAATAGGGAAGAAAGAAGGAGAGTTTTACCAACAGAAAGTACTGGGAAGAAACACAAAATCCAGTACGAGCATGGCGAGAGAAGAGGGGAAATAGAAGATCGTTACATTCCTCGGCAAGAAAATCCTCAAAATGAGCGGAATAGGGAAAATCAAGGAAACATGCAACTCAAGAACCGAATGACCCAGCTGCTGAAGGGAGAATAATCTTGCACGGGAGAGAAGAACTGAGAAGAAACCGAGAGATTGAAGATGACATTGAGAGACACTACATTGAACAAGCGCGGCTAGCTCGCGAGAGAGAAAGGATAAGAGAAGAAATGGAAAATCAAGAGATGGAAGAGGCAATCCGGCAGAATAACCATGACAACCGCGAAAGAAGGAGGGAACAAAATCGTACCAATAGAAATATTAATGAAGAATATGAGAGGGTGCGGATGAGAGCCGAGAGACTGACCAAGAAGAGAGAACAACCGATATAATGGCGTGCGGGTGTGAAAAAACGAAGAAGAGCGTCGCGCGGGGAAAGAAGAGGAGAAAATAACGAGCGGGGAAGGTCAAAATAGGCACGAGCGAAGAAGGAGGGAAGCGAGTTAAAAAGACCAGTAGAATCAAATTCCGAGGCAAATGAACAAATCTTAAGAGAGTAATTTGAAATGAGAGGATTCTTGAATAGTAGAAGGGAAGGAGGAAGGAGACAATTAGACGAAGCCATCGCAGACGCCGCATGAAGAATCCCTTCACGCTAGAAGTACGAGATGGGAGGAATACCTCCTAAGTGCAATCTTCCCGCGTTAACCAACATCTTTGATGGAACAACTTTGTGCGGTACAACATATCAAGGCTTATATGAGATGTATGTTACGGTGGGAGAATCATGATGCTATACTATGCAAATATTTCGCATCAAGCCTAATAGGAGAAGCACTAAAATGGTTTGAAGGTCTGCCAAGGAACACAATCACATCATTTAACCACTTGCAAGCCACATTCCGGGAGCATACATAAGTAATGAGCTCTTCGCGACCAGTGTATTGAAGATGTATTCGGGTTGAAACAAAGGGTTGGCGAGAGCTTAAGGCGATTGACAATAAGATGGAGAACCATGTGTAGCGAAATGGCGAGGACGGGTTGAAGAAAGATATCTCATCCTCTCATTTGTGAATTCTCTCTTTGCGACTAACTTGTTGTACATTCAAATTTTTAGAATCAAAAATACAATAACAATGGCAGAACTGCGAGAGTTACAGGAAGAATATATTACTTTAGAAGAAAGACAAAATGAAATGAATTCTTATCCAGTCGCGAACGCAAGCTCTAATGCTGCGAACGCAAGCTTGTTGCCTCAATTCATAAATACAGTGGCGAGCACTTCGCAAGGACAACAAGCAAGGAAAGCTGATGAGGAACAACAGAAGATAGTAGCCATGGGAAGCCACGATCAAGAGGAATTTGAACGAGAAAGGAACTATTACAACCGTAACAGCAATAATAAGATTCAGAGGCTAGATCATGTGCAAGAAACCTACGGTGGACGAAGGCAAAATAACCGTGGAGGGCAGAGAAGTCGCAGAGTAGTATGGGAAGAGATTAAGATGCCTCCACTGAATGCTAGTGTGGAAAAGATGCGGGAAGCTATACTTGTGATGGAAAATGTACCAAAGCACCTTGGAACGTGGGAATGGAACCACCGCCAGGCGATAGAAGTCATGAGTTTTGTTCTTACCATCGCTTCCATGGACATCAGACAAACGATTGTAGAAACATAAAGAGAATTATTCTCAGGATGATTGATCAGGGGAAGCTAAATCACTTTCTAAAGGGAGAAGAAACAGGCCAAACATTACCACCACCCCCAGAGACGCACAGAACAGTGTCAGCGAAAGGAAAGGAAACATTTGTTATAGAAGTTGGAACAAAAGCTAGAAATTTAAATTGCAACTCTATCGTCCACTCCTATCGCACAATTGAAGATTTTCATGACAACGTGCTCAGTAGAGTCTTTGCGAGAGATGCTAATGATAAAGAAATAATGAGTGCGGCGAGAACGACGCGATTAGAAAAGTGGCAGTTGAAGACTATTTCTTTCTCTGCAGATGAAGTGCCAAAAGGAAGAGAAACACACGATAGCCCGTTGGTTGTGAAACTAGAGATTAACCCGAAACCAGTCGACGGAGAAGATGATGAGGCAGAAGCTTGTTGGGCGATCAACCGAATTCTAATTGACACCGGAAGTTCGGTGAATATTCTCTTCTACCATACTTACAAGACGATGGGAGGAAAAGATGAGGACTTGATCCCTCGACATACAAGATATATGGCTTTAATGGCACCGCAAACAAACCAAAGGGAGAGGTTCACATGAGAATACCTCTACAAGGATTATCAAGCGATATTTTATTCGTGTGGTTGACGTGGAATCTCCCTATAATGCGCTGATTGGGAGGCCATGGCTCCATGAAATCTTGGGAATCGCATCAACATATCATCAATGTATAAAATTCCCACATCCAAATGGTATCGGTATCATACAAGGAGATTGGAAGGAGTCGCAACAATGTCATGAGGTCGATGTAGAAAGCTGTGAAGAAAGAAATACCAAAAGAAAAGGATGGAAGCAACATGTGAAAGATGAGCAGAGAAAAGAAAAACTGATGGTGAATGCTATAGAAGTAAGGATTGAACATACCTCGCGAGGTGAATACCTAGAGATAGGCGAATATTATGATAATAGAGGAGTAAAAGATATGAGGAACAAAAGACATAAGAAGTGAATAATCAAAAAGCAGCAATTGAAGTAATGATGTGCGAGAATCTCGCAGCCTGGAGTATATGGGAATTCAGTTAAGAAAGAAAAATGAAAATACAACAAATGAAACAGAATTGTGCGAATACTTCGTAAGCAAATATCAACAAATAATGAAACATGAATGATTGAATGATTTAACAAATATGAATGAGTAAAAGAATGGGACGAACCTTTATGGCGTACACCTAGTTCGCGAATAACATTTCGTAAAGAGGCAAATGTAAGACCTAAAGTGCGTCATATAAGGGGGTATCTCTCAACATGGCTCGGGGGAAGGTTACACCGCTCCTGAAGCCCTGAGTCATGAAAATTTGGGGCCCATGAAAGCCTATCCGGGAGAGATACTTTGGATTCCCAACTATATATGTAGGTTATACCCTGGTTGGGCGACCGAGGGTCTCTTTCAAGGAGTCAGTGTATGCTCAAGGCGCCGAGGTACACGGTTGAGCCAGAGTGCCCGGGATGGATGAACCTACCCTGGCCATTCTTGGCAAGTCTTGGCATATGTTGCACTCGCCCGAAGAAAACTCCACTTAGGGTGCAGTCTCGTAACCATAAACCATATAGGTATAAGGGATACGAGGCTGCGAAAACAACTGGTTGTTGTTAAGACCGGATGGGAGGAGCTAGTCTTGTATGGCCGATGTTTCGCCTCCTTGAAGGGGCAAGCAGGGAGATGATAAGGCGACGCTCTCCATTAGGGGGAGTGTCAAAGCAGACGCAAATGTCATAAGGCTATGTTTTCGCAAGAGAATTTAGGCTCGTCATATTTGTGCAATGATCCTGCAGAGGCAATAATACTAACGCGAGGGTAAGGCGAGATCAATGGGTCTTTACACGAAAGTGTACGGACGTCTGCGATTTCGTCGCACGACGGCAATGTCATGGGGCTTTATGTTCGCAAGGATATTTAGGCCTGTCATATTGTCGCAAATAAAACATCTGAGAGGCAAAAATACTTGGAAAATGATAAGGCAAGATCAATGGGTCTTTACATGCAAGTGTAAAGACGTCCTGCGATTTTGTCGCGATGAAAAGTGGCAGGGGAGGACCTCTAATTAGGGAGGTCTAACTCGGAAGACCACACAAAAATGATAAGGCAGGGTCAATGCGCCCATACTTGAAATGTGAGGGCGGCTTGCGACCTTGTCGCAATGAGAAGAGATAACATACATTTATGAAGATAAGGAAAGACAAGTAGAATTCTTGATTTATGAAGATATCTGCGACCTTGTCGCAACAATACATTTCAATAACAATAAAATTATTATTCAACCATATACATGATGACAACTAAAATCTTCCATCATCGAAGATAAATAACGAGAGGCAAGTATGGGAATGGAAAAGATGGAATATTGTTATTCATCTTCGATGAAAGAGTTATACATCAATAATGTTAGCCAATTATATTACAAGGAAGAACTACCAAAAAAGGGGGAGTGAAGACTGAATTCAGGGGGGAAAAATCCAAGAAATACACTATAATAAGGATACAGAAATTTACAGATGGTACAAGCAGAGAAAGAAAACAAAAAGAGTTATCTCTTTGGTGATTCTTCTTCTTCATCGATCCTTGATCCTATTATTCTCATCGCGAGAATTTTCTTCTTCGCCGCCTCGCTATCGAAACGTCCGAGACGAGGTAGATTCTCGGGAACCTTTTCAAGGAGCCGGGGATATGAATGTAGAGGGATATTGTGGTCCTTACAAACATACTCCATGCCTCCATTGCGAAAACGAACGGCATCATTATTAAAGTTCTCCACTGTCGTTAGAAATTGTTTCTTCATCTTGGAATATTTATTCTCGCGAAGGGAGAGACTCTTTGCGAGTTGTTCTTTTTCGGTTTCGAGTTCTTCAATTCTCGCTGGAAAATTCCCGGCGAGTTGTTCTTTTTCAGATTCAAGCTCTTTAATTCTAACTTGAAGCCTCTTCTCAGATTCTGCAAATAAGAAACAACAAGTTAATAATTTACAAGCAATACTACAAAAGTAAGAAGTGAGAAGGTATAATAAATAACCTTCTCTATCGGATATCATATCCTTAATCAAGGAAGTATGCTCAAAGCATGAAGACTAACATCAACACCTAGGTTATTCTGGCATTATCTAAAACTTTCGCAGCCCAGCGAATTCATCATCACTATTAATAACAAGAAGAGAACGAACTTGCTCTTCTCATTTGCTTAAGTATGGTATTTTGATGAAGGAGTTCATCTCGTTCAACTTGCACACCAAGAAGAGACTTGTGGAATTCTGCTAACGCCTGTGCACCTCTGTTAGTAATGCGATCGTTCTCATCTATGAGACCACTAATTTTCTTCCTTAAAGTCTTGATTTTCTCCTCGGAATCAAGGTACATTCGTTTAAAGCGATTAGTTAAATTTAAACTAGATCTGTGTTCGATCTCTAAGAGATGATGTTTGGATTGAAGATCCTTTAATGAAAGGAGGTTAGTTTTATTTGAGGAACTACATAGAGATTGATTGAGGTGAGTAAGAAGGACATCATCATTCATAGGCTCGGGAAATGAATGGAGAAGAATGGATTCTTCGGAGAGATTATACACGTCTGCGAGAATAATAGTCAGACAAAGAAAGATAAATGATAACATGACAAGGATTTGAGAATTGAAAATTACTATACCGTAAAGTTCTTTGATTTGAGCTACGAAGAGTAGATACTCTATCCTTTTGGGAGTCCAGATCGGCTTCTAATTTTTGAATCCTATCGCGAGATGACACGGCTTCAGCTTCCAACTCTTGGGTCTTCTTGTTCAATTGCGAATTCTTCCTTTCAAGATTGTTGCGTCTTCTCTCGAGATCTGAGGCAACTACAAAGGAAGTTCTTCCAACCTACAAAAGAAGATAGAAAAATCATTAACATATATATATATTTAAAAATTTAAAATTAACAGGGAAATATGACTGCATGCATACCAAAGACCCAAGCGCGTTCAAGAAGTCAGGAGACACAATTCTAGAGGTTCCATTGAAAGAATTATTGACCTCTAGTAAAGCAACATTACACACATCTGCGAGAGTCTTGCAAAGGGAAGCTAGGGGAGCATCTCCCATTCCTTGGAAAGAATCTGAGAAGATGCTAGATAATTGATCCATAGAGGAACCGGCCGACGGAATTTCTTTAGCGAGAGAGGAATTCGAATTATGGTTGTCCTCGTCAGAAGATTGGGAGCTTGAGCTAAGGCGAGAAGAAGATTGGACCTTTCGCTTCTTAGTTAATGGAGCGAAGATTTACCCTTGCGAACAGCGTTTTACCCTTACTTTTAATCTTCGCGGCTACGACTTCTTGACTTCAACCTTCGCACACGGTTAAAGATAAGAAACAGAGGCAACAATATTGTTTCAAGTAATAAAGGAAATGTTTCTTACTTCATCCGTAGCGATCGAAGTATCATCGGGTACTCTCAACGGATTATCCTTGTATTTTCTTCTCAAATTGGAGATCGAAAAATTTCACAAACTCAAGCAAATATAAAAAGAAAATTGCGAAAGCAAGATTTGAAGTAGAAAACACACCTCTTTTGCCCTATCAGGCCATTTGAATTCCCAAGGATGATATCCTGTGAGATTCGCAGGAAGAACGTGCGAACCCGCGATATAAGGGCCATTTAAAATCAAGGGTACAACCCACCACTTCTCATCTTTGGAGTGACGAGGAGTAGTATTATTGCCCGGGTGCCAATCAATATCCTGCATGAGCAATTTATCCTCGAGTGACATTATCCTTCTTTTTGCGAATGCCCCAGTGGGATTTCGCATTAACCATCTTTATCTTTGAATAGTTTCGAAAAAGCTCTCTCAAAGTGTACTTCTCGGCCAAACTATTTCCAAGTCTGCGAAGTCGGGGTGCCTAACGGTAGTAGGGTATAAAGATCCTTTGCAAAGACCACGATTCGCGAACTCAAGCATTAGGCGAATGCAATCGCCACTCAATTGATAAATGGCTCGAGAGAATTTTCATGGGCCAAGATTTCATAAAATAAAGGCATCTCGGGATTGTACAAGGGAATGGGAAGTCCCGCGAGAAGTTCGACCTAGCGAGACTATAATCTTTTGATCATCACATTGATGATCAGAAAATAACTGCGGTAAGAATAGATGAAGATCCTTGATCGGGAATGGTTGATAGAGTAAAACCCTTTTCGAGCAACCACGTTGAACTTCATCAAAAGAAGCTTTGTATGAACGACTAATGGAAGCCATTATCGGTATGGGAATGGATGAGATGTCAAAGGTTAGGATCGGCGCTAGAAAGGACGAAGAAAAGATTTGCGGTAGCGAGAGCGCAAATTGCGGAAGGAGAGAGTCAAAGAAAATTGCAAGAGAGAAACTAAAGGATGAAAAGGAGGGAAAAGAAAACTATATATAGGGAAAAGATCCTCGAGAAAAACGAGGTCATTTAATGCGAGAAGAGACATGAATGGTCAAGAATAAGCGGTTGAAAGAGACGTGTCAAGAAAAGACATTAATAATCAAAATCCGTGTAAAAGTACAAAATCAAGCAGAGATAAAGATAAGCGATCGCAAAGCAACAATATTGTAAAAATCGTATGATACTCTTCTCTTCGCGGGAGAAATATGAGGAGAGATATGAGACGATACTTCGTATATATTTCAAAGAAGCTTCGGAACTTTGCAAAAGAATAGAGGCAAGTACGTACTTTTTAAGAAAAGTATTCTTTCGCTCGTTCCTTCACCAATTGAAACCAAGGAATATGACAACAATGAATTTTTCCTTCAAATCGCTCTTTAAGCAATATTCAAGGAAAAAGAGGCAAGATGTAGGATCACAACATCGCAACGTACAAGGTTCGCGGGATTAACGAACGACGGTACCGCGAGGGAGTCGCAGGGAGCTAAAATAAACGACGCAATGAATAACGACTGGTAAAACATAAAGAAGACGTGAGACCTGGCGAGGGTTAAGAAGTGTCGCGAGAATGAATGTTTGTACATCTGCGACACTTCGCGAGACATTCCCAGAAAATAAAGGGTAAATTTGTCATCCACCATGTATTACCCTATATAAAGGGTGAATGAGTCTCAGTAAAGGAGAGATCTTTTTGGAATTGTTAGGCAAGTCAAGGAGAGAGAGAAAGTTTAAGAGTGCTTTAATTTCTAAGTGTAATTTTATAATCCTGTGTAAACATTTCATGGATTCAATCAATAAATATTCTTGATCTTACTACTTTCAATGGATTAATTAAGCAAAATCGAATAAGGGGTGTAGTGTGGGAAAACCTGCTACTACACATCATAGTCACATTATCTTCGTAGTTCACGTAGACCAACTATTCTCGATCAGCCTCCAAATCTTATCGTCAATTGACCTGTTCAACATAGTGTCGTTGACGTCATCTTCTCCTTTATATAATATGCACGTCAGACATAGCAGTTTTCATTACACACACCAGAAAACTTATACGCAAACGCTCTGCCTCTCGTTACATTTTCTCTCTCTCTCTGAATTTAGTATAGCCTGATCTCGTTACATTTCACCATTTCTACGTACTCACTCTTTTTATCCGGTCGATGGTAAGTTACCAATGGTAACACATTACACTTCTAGTATATCTTTCTTTAACTTAATTGTTATTATGTCAGGTGCGTTCGAAATTCAGACTCGCATCTCTTTGTTTTTAAGTGCAATTTTTATTGAGTTTGAATTTTCATTTCCATGAAGATGTTACTCCATGTGAAGAGAACATTATTTCTCTCTCTCTCTCTCTCTCTCTCTCTCTCTCTCTCTCTCTCTCTCTCTCTCTCTCTCTCTCTCTCTCTCTCTCTCTCTCTCTCTCTCTCTCTCTCTCTCTTTTGTTTCTAACAGGAAAACGAGGTGTTGTTTAATCAGCAGTCTGCCTTCTTATTTTTCGTGGTGTAGAACTAGCGGCAAAGTCTGTCTAAAGTAAATACAGTGCGGCGCCAATTATGTTGAATGGAAATGACCAAGGAGACACTATGCTTGGAATACCAGAACTGATTGCTAAATCAATCCAGAGAAGAATTCAGGATAGTAAACCTCGTTCGCGTTTCGCTGGAAGATGTTGTATCCATAGAGTCCCTGAAAGGTTTCACAAGATGACTTACCCCAGTGCATATGTCCCTATGACAGTATCATTAGGTCCTTACCATAGAGGAAAAGAAAGCTTGAAACCAATGGAAGATTGTAAATTGTTTTATATGCATAGTTTACTCAGTCGAACAGCCATAAAAAGATTCGAAAGTGAAGACAACAGAGAAGGAGAGGGAGAAATAGAGAACTTGGCAACATCAACTCGTACTAATCTGGACTCATCGAGGACGCAGAGAGCACAAAGAGGGTGGCTAATCATTTTAAATGAATGTGTTTCGGCTATTGAAAATATGGAAACTAAAATTCGTGAGTGTTATTCCGATCCCATAGACCTAAAAAGTGAAGAATTCGTAGAAATGATGGTAGTTGATGGTTTATTTATCATCGAGTATTTTACAAAGGCAATTAAAGGAGCATTTTCATATGATGATCCCTTATATCGTAAACTGTGGGTTCAATGTAGTATGCATTGGGATTTCTTTCTTCTCGAAAACCAACTTCCCTTTTTTGTTCTTAAGGAGTTGCTCAAGTTAACTTCAGAGTCTGCAACCGAGAACGAAGAAGAGGAAGCTCTTTGTACTCTTGTTCTTCATTTTCTCAAGGAAAGATTCTCGGAATATCCACATGGCGTACATCCAGATCAGTGTAGAGACGCGAAACATTTACAAGATTTATTTACCAAAGTACTTCAGCCTGGTAATTATATGCAAACAGCGTTGCCGTATAATAACTCGATGTCACCATGGGAACTTGCACAGGAGCTAAGAAACACAACTACTCAGCATGCGTCACAACCTGTGTATATTCCAAGCGCGACAGAGTTGACTCGTGCCGGAGTCAAATTCAGGAAACATTCTCTACATTGTTTCCTAGATATCAAATTTACTGATGGTATTTTCCAAATTCCTCCAATAGTAATCGAAGATGTCACACATCGTTGGCTTAGAAATCTAATTGCTTCTGAACAATTTGGTTATCGTCGATCTACATACATGACTTCCTATGCTCACTTGATGGATAGCCTTATAAATTCTGCCGAAGATGTTAAGTTGTTATGTGATAAAGGAATCATCAAAAACAATATAGGCAACCACGAAGAAGTATCTAATATGTTTAATAAGTTGTGTACTGATATAATTTTGCTACATCGAGACTATGCACAACTCTATGATGATGTGCACAAATATTATAACAGACGTCAGCATATCTGGAAAGCGGATTTGAAGCGTAAATATTTCAGCAGTCCATGGACAATTGTTTCAGTCATTGCTGCAGCCCTCATTATCTTACTCACAATCTTATCCACTATATTCACAATTCTTTCATACGTTAAGCCGGGAATCGTGATTATATGTATTGGTACATCAGTTGTTTGTTACGCAAATACTGTTGGTTGTATTTACGAGTTCAAGTATGTTGATGGTTTCTATATATCCTAGCTAGTGTCTGAAGGGGTTGTGCACGTTCTCAGCTTCACGAGTATTTGTTAACTGTTTGTCATATGAATTATTTTGAGTTTAGGTCCCATTAGGTCAGTTCCTATTTGCGTATGCCAAAAAATTTCGTTTGCGCTACCTGGTGGCCTGGCAAACCAACATGAGAAGACAACTAAGTGATGGAAATGGTATCGAGCGATATCATATTAACTACTAGGGATAAATGGTAAAATGCCCCAAAAACGATCCCAATATTATGAAAATGCCCCGTAAGTTAGGGAATAGATCAAAATGCCCAATCCGTTAGTTTTTCCTGTTAGAGAGAGTTAAGTAGTCGAAATTACCCTTCAGGGTACATTGTTCATAATTTAGAGTTCAGTGTTTAAAATTCAGGGTTCAGGGTTCATGGCTTAGGGTTCAGGGTTAGGGATTCAGGGTTCAGGTGGTGGTGATGGTGGTGCTGGTGGCGGTGGTGGTGGTGCCGGTGCCGATGGCGGTGGCGGTTGTTCTAGTGGTAGTGGTAGTGGTGGTGGCGGTGGGGGTGGGGGTGGTGGTGGCGGTGGTGGTGGTGGCAGCGATGGTGGCTGGTCGTTTGGTGGTGGCAGTGATAGTGGCGGATTGGGGCATTTTGATTAAAATAGGTAAAAATGGAATTTCAATACTCCATTGACCGGTCAAGATGCCCAATTTTGAACAAAATTCCCCAAAAATGACGAATTGGGCAATTTTAATTTATTTCCTAACGTTCGTGGTATTTTCGCAAGGTGGGTGTCGATTTTGGGAATTTTGCCTCCTTTTTCCTAACTACAAGGTATCACCGCAGGCCGCTCAACCTTTCATCACTTTTTGTTACTTGATTTGTTTTTAACCTTTGCTTAACGAAATTGCTATTTGACCAGCCGTTTAACAGCTAAATAACAGCTGATTTTGACGTGGCAGGTGATTTGGTGAAGTGAGGTGGTTTTTTGTTTGCCATGTCATTGAAAATAATACGAGAAAAAGGGAAATAATTTGTTTTATCTCTGTAATTTATCCCCGTTAACCATTAACCATCTTCTATCTTCTCTTGTCATTTTCTTTCTCGAAACTTCTTTCTGCTATTTCATATTTTCACATCCAGGAACTGAATCAAACTGATTTGTAGTGTTTCCCACTTCTTTCTTTCATTGTGATGTAAAACATAGTATCAAACTTTACATGGAAATTTAGGGTAAACTTTTCCTAATCCTTGCAGGTGATAAATATCTAATCAAACTCAACCCAAACTGAATTTACCTGGAAGATCTTATTAGGTTTGATAACTTTGGCCGATTGGTTGATTTAAGAAATACGAAGGTTAACATAAGAGAATTGTTAATCTTAGAAGAAAATATATCTTTGATTGTTGATGATTGAACTAAAATTTCAAAATATGTGAAGGACATCTTCTGATAGATACATGTTGATTCAACATCTGGCTTCTTAAATCGAGGGATGGAACTGGAAAATTTGTTATTTATGTTCAATTATTATCTATTTTGGACCTGATCAGTTCTTAAACTGTTTAAAAAAAAATGGCGAGATGATACTTGAAGGTTGAGTACGACTCAAAAGCTTGGTATGCAGAAATAAAAACCAGCATGGAGATTTAAGGAGTACGAGAAAAAAAAATCAGAAATATAGAAGATACAGTCCTCCCTTCGTCTCTCTGACGTGTTAACATGAGTAATCTCATATTTGAGACACATCACTAGCCACGTCTCATTTGCGGGAATGCTTAAAACGATTGGTATACTGATAAAAAAAAATTGAATCAATTTACTTTGGCAGAAGTTGTGGCTATAGATTAGATTAGTCGGGAATGCGGCCCAGTGTTTTGTTTGACGAGTCAAGGTAGCCGGAGAGGTATTGCGACCCCACTATATATTATGATTAATGTTACTTAATAATTATAATAACTACTCCCTCCGTCCTAGTTTACTTGCTTAAAATGGTTTTTGCACACATATTAAGAAAACTAGAGAGAGGAATTTTTTTTCCAAAATTACCCTCAAACTAGTATTTAAGACCGGGTCTAGTGGGCATTCCCATCCACTTCCCAGACACCATTACACCTCAGCCTATGAATGGCCTGGCTCTTGTGGTTTCCCCAAGAGAAAACCAGGGACGGCTAACCATTAGTCGTTCTAAGGAAAAAAAAAAATACGGACAACAATCAACCGCTCTTCAAATAACGTCAGTGATTACCCGTTTCATTAAAAACGGTTATTCATTAATCGGTATTCTTATCTTGACCAGTCAAACCCCGTTGATCCGGCTAACCATTAGTCGTTTCCAGTTTAGGCTAAAGTTCCAGGAACAACGAACACAGTTCATTCTGTTCATGTTCTTCCCCTTTCTTCCCTCTCTTCTCAAACGAAAACCCCAAATAACCAAATAAACATCACCTACACAATTTCAGGATTTGTTTTTGTTGAGGAAGCTCTTAATTGAAAGTTGGGGTTATTTTTGAGGAGGTTAATCATCTCAATAATCTAAGGTAATCCAATAAACTCAAAACGCTAATGTTTAAAAAAAAAAATCAATTGAAAAGATTTTCATTAATTATGAGATGAATAACATAAATTGAATCTCAATACTATTAGTTATCTCTCTGTGAGGACTTGAATTTGTTTAACATTGTTAATTTTATGGACTTAAATAGTATGTCTAATTGTATAGATTATTTACAAGTTATATGATTTGGTATGATTGAAAATGAGATAATTTAGATTGTATGTCTAATTGTATATGTAATTTACACGTTATAGATATTATCATGGTCATAAAACGTTGCACTTTTGTTGGAATTTATTTGCAAATGTTGGTGGTAGTAAACTTGGTTATATACTTGAATTCTTGTGTTAACTTTGTTAGATGTCCATTTTGACACCATTTCATTGTTACTCCGGTGCTGTCGTTAATTGAAGAATATCTTTAAGGAGATAATATACGTTTGTCTAGCCGATGATTCAGACGACGAAGATACAAATCAAAATCTTCTCATGCTATATCAATGTATGCTGCAATATACTGATAATTTGCATCAACCCGTTCCAATGCAAGTGACGAAGAGAGAATCAATCAATAGAAATCGTGTCGAAGCGGATGCAAGGTTGATGCAGGATTATTTTAATGATGGTTGCACTTGGGGACCGAAAAATTTCCATGGACGTTTAGGCATGTATCAATCCATTTTATTAAAAATTGTGCACAAAATATATGAGGTTGACTCTGACTTTCGACAAAGAAAAGATGCTGCAAGAATTCCAGGTCATAGCCCATACATGAAAATGTATGCCGTTATGAAGTGTCTTTGTAAAGGTATCCCACCTGACAGCATTGATGATTCTACCCGTATGGCTGCTTCTACTATTCACTATTATATTAAGAAGTTTTGTGATGCAATTATGTTTGGGTTTAATGCGGAATACATGAGATGTCCCATTGTGAATAATATCAAGTGGCTGATGAAGGAGAACGCAACTCGAGGGTTTCCAGGAATGTTTGGTATCCTAGAATGTATGCATTGCGGTTAGAGGGTGTGTCCGATGGACGAGGCGGGAACACACAAAGGCCACAAAAGTTATCCCACCTGTATTCTTGAGGCGGTTGGTTCAAACGATAATTGGTTTTGGCATGGTTATTTTGGAGTGGGTGGACCAAGCAATGATCTTAATGTTTTGAAGTCCTCCAATTTGTTTGATGACAATCTCAATGGTGTTGCACCACCTTGTCATTTTACTATCAATGGGAACCAGTACACGCAAGGGTATTATTTAGTGGATGAAATTTATAAGAGTTACTCTGTGTTAGTCCAAGCTTACGGTGCACCCAGTGGTATTCCAATTCTCGAGTTATTTAACAAATATCAAATGGCTAAGAGGAAAGATGTGGAACAGGCATTTGGGACACTGCAAAGTAAATTTAGGATCCTTTGCCACAGATGTAACTACTAGGAAAAGCAAGATATGAAATCGATCATGAGAACCTGCTTGATATTGCATAATATCGTTGTAGAGGATGAACATCATGACCCGGAGTGGAAATATGTGTCAGACCTTCCACATGCACCTATAGTTGGAAACTTGAGGCAGACGAGCAAGGCATTACAAAACCCAGTTCTTCAGGAGAGACTTCGTACGGATCTTGCAGCTCATATATGGGAATGACATGGTCAAGGTCTAAGGGATGGTGACATGCCTGGAGATGCAATAGACAACGAGTTGGATTCGGGAGAAGACACGGACGAGGTTGATGTTGATCAAGACCATTACGTCCCAGGACAAGTTTTTTTGGCCTCCGATTCAGAATGATTTTATTATGTGTTTTTTTATTTATGTAAGCGGTGAGACATGGTTACTAAAAAAAAATTAATTAAGAGAATACATTACATTTGTAGGAAAATATTGAAAATATTACATTTGCAGGTACTAAGAAAAAACATTACATTTGCAGGAAATAAGAAAATACATTACATTTGTTAAATAACACAACATTACGATAACCTATAAAATAAGCATATTATATTCTTTAAATAACTTGGTAGATTATAAGATATGTTACAGATTGATTAACAAATGCACTCCAAATATATCATTAACGCTTGAGTGACGAAATGTTCGCCTTCCTTGCTCAGTAAACTTAATTTTGGCTAAATTTACGTCATTATCTAATTCCCGTAGACAAATCCTAAAAACCCTGCGATTCATCTTGAGGAAAGCTAGACGACACCGAAGAGCATTCAAGGATCTTTGGATCACACATGCTCTTGAATGAAACTCGATCGACATATCGTTCCAAAAAGCTTCAGCTGACATATCCAAAAAATCTGGTCGATCTACTACAGTGCAAAAGCTTCTCACAAGTTTAATATCTTCTTGTACACTAAAATTAACCATTATTTTTTCTACAAACTAACAAAACTTAACAAAATGTAAACCAACAAATTTGATACATCGAATTTCCAAACTTGAGTGGTGAAATTTATGTTTGATATTTGATGGTAGTGAAGTAAAACTCAACCTATGATATATATATATATGGTTTGAAATTTGAACGTTAAAGAAAAACGGTTAATTGTTAGCCGTTCTTCCAGGTAACCGTTAGATTAAAAAGACTGTTGATGATCTAACGGCAACAAAAGTACAATGGGTAACCAGCAAACGTTTAAATGGTTGATTGTTTGCCATTTTATTTCTTGTCCGTTAGATCTTCGACGGCTAGAATCATCCGGCGGACAAAAACTAGAAACGGTTAATCATATGTCGTTTTAATACAACAGTAATTTTTTTGAAAATGCCTTATATATATGTATATATGTGTTTTTTGGTAACAAATAATTCAACCAATCCAAATCTAGCCATCATATTACTACACTCACCTTAAAATCACTTCAAAATTTTATATCTCTTTGCAATTATTTTATTTTTTGGTTTGATTTATTGTACTTGATCCAAAACATAATGGTTAATTTTACACGCGCAAAAGATATGGCAATTGCAAAAGCTTATGTTATGTTTGCATCCGATTCAGTGGTCGGGAGGTATCAAGATTCAGAAACTTTCTGGGATAAAATCGAACCGGAATACCACTGTACTTTTGGCACACGTACAAACCGGACTCGGAAAACTCTTCAAAACAGAATGAGTGCCCTCAAAACAGATTGCGGAAGATTTACTGCAATTGTGGCGGCTTATCTCAGGAACCCGCCTAGTAGATGGACTGATGAACAAATGGTAAGTTTCGTCATACAAATAAGGTTATTGATTTTAATTTCATTTCATATGATAATATTAATTCAGATGTTTACTTCATTGACACTTTCCCAAAATATGGTTGCAGTACATAGAATCAAGAGTAAAATTTGTTGATGGAAGGGGGAGGGGGGACCTAGGAAACATGACGGTTTTCGCAGTTTTGAGGCATCATGTTGAAGGTTGTGACTCGGAGAATTTAAGAAACCATCATGCATGGTGAACCTAGTCAGTCTACCCCGATTCCTATGGTTGTTTCAGAAAGTGAAGATGGTGATGGCATAGATACAACAATGGAAACCCAAACACAAACACGTTTTTTTTGCAAAAGATAAACCCAGGGGACTTAGCAGAGATAAGTCTAAGATGGAAAATTACATAACTAAAGTTGCAAAACGAGGCTGGAACAACATGATTCATTATTTTGAGAAGAAGGATGCAGTCAAACATGAAGAAAAATTAGTTGAAAATGAGTTAATGCGCCAGTTAGTTGAAAATGCAACAAGGGATACCTTGGCAAGAGAGAAAAAAGTCCACAATGAAGAAATGGCCATTAGGCATAAAGATATGAAAATATTATTAACGGATGTGGAAAGGATGCCTGAATGGAAGAAATATGCAGTAACAAAGATGCAAGAGGAAATATGTACTCGGTTTGGATACAATCCTAGTAATTAGTTAATTAATTGTAGTGGTTAATGGTTAGTTGGTTTTCTTGATTATTAGTTGTCTTGTTTAATGGTTAATTAGTTGTCTCGGTTTTTAGTTAATTAGTAGTCTTGTTAATTAGTTGTGATTTTAATTTTCGGATGCTTTTATTTAATTAGAGTGTTATTTAACTTTAATCATATTGTATCCATTTGATGTTTGAATTTAAGACTATTATGCTTATTAAAAAACATGTTCGCACTCATATATTCATTCAAGATTATAACAAGGTACAACATCTTTCAATTGCCCATACAATGCATCAAATTTAAAAGGTTTCTTAGTGTCTTCACGGTACTCGATCCGAGCTTTCATTTTCTGAAAAAGAAAAAGAAAACATTTGACATTAAAGTATATATTTAATCAACTTATTAACTAGTTTTTATTATATCCTTACTCGAACTTCGTATGACAATGATGCACGCTTCAAGTTGACATCAAACGAGAAAAGTAACAAAGGTTAAGATTTCAGTATTAATTAGGTTGAATCTGTTTGTTACTGACTTCTTTATTCTTCTATTGTCGTTTACGGTAATATCTTCAAATTTTTGGAAAACACGATCCCAAAATTCGGTTGATTGATTTACTTATTCTGGGATCGTGGCTCGATTAGTTTCTAAAATCCATGCTTCCACAACACCGACATCTTCTTCATTACTAAACCGCATCACGAATATTTTCTTACAAAACTTACTGGAAGATCTTATTGCATATGGAATGAGGGTATGCTATTTGAGTCTTAAGACAAGTACATGTATTTTTTTGGAAAAGTAGTCGACCGAATATGTTACGACATAACATACTGAAGATTCAAAAAATCCAAAATATATTATTACGATGTTCAAGTTGCACTTGACTAGAATACTAGATGGACACGTATAAAAGTGAATGCAAATAAAATCAGGAACAAATATGTCGAAATAATTGATGTGAGTTGATATGTCGAAAGATGAAAAATACATTGATACGTAAACTCAATTACATAATCTTTAATAGTGTAATAAATTAATGAGTGAACCGACGAAACCGACAACTGGTGATAAGATCACTCACTTACAGATTCGCAAATACTGTAATAAATTTATGAGTGATATGACTAAACCGACAACTGGTGATAAGAAAACTCGACCGACATATATGTATTAGTAACCAAAGTGACCACACTAGACTACTAATATCAGTAGTAAGGTTTAAAAATTGAGATACCAAAAAGACAGGCAATGTACCATAAATAATGTTTCTCTATACCCAAACAACACAACCAAATTATCAACATCTTATTTATACTAGATTTATCTTCATTTTAGTTTTCAGCACATCGTTTTATTATTTTAGTAGTCATGGTCGCCAGATTCACCCCTCTTGAAGATGCAGCTATCATCCAGTCTTGGATTAATGTCTTTGTCGCTGAAGAAGAAACAAGAAATATTGTTTCAGGGTCAATTTATGGGAGCTTGTGGTTCTACATTTGATGGTTAGGAACGGAAACCCATACCAGAGAATATCAAGAGTTTTACAAAACATGGTACCAAATATTAATAGAAAGATTAAGTTGTACCTTAGTTTTTTGGTTCCAGTTTTAAGAAACATACCTTCTGGATGGACAACGAACGAATATGTAAGTTTTCTAATTTTGGACTAACATCTTAAATTTTTAAAACATATTTTAAGTTTTCTAATTTTGGACTAACGAATATGTTAGATACGAAGCTGCAACCGGTAAAGCATTCCAATTATACGAATGTTATTTACTCCTGAAGAAGAGGTTGCCTGAAGAATACGATTCCGAGATATTATGCCGTGAAGATGGTGAAGATGGTGACAAAGATTAGTTCGACTGCGTCAACATTATAGATTTTGTGAGTACATTTCTGGCAAACCCTCCCGAGACTAAACTCGGCCGCTAGGTACACCCAACGGTTTAAAGGATTGTTGCACCGACTAAGTGCAGTCGCGATACCTGCGACAGTGAGTTAGGTTTAATTTCCAGTAATTTTGATTTGACGTACTACTTAGTTTAACTACCCGAATAAAATAAAAATTTTTACACATCTTTGTCACTTATATTTAAATATTCTACAAACTAAATACGACTTAGCAACTCCATGTGTACACTACAACAAGTCCACAAAAATTGCCAATTTTAATTAAGGTGAGCACAATGCACCTAAGACAAGTGGATCCAACTGTAAAAAAATAATTGTGTGCAACATTTAACCTCAGGATTGTCTACCCGTATAGCATAAATACTATTGTTAAAACAAAACAGAAACTGCAAATCAGTGTACATGAAGTGTAAACGAAAAAAAGTCAATGAACGGGTATCCATTAACTGTTCTAATAATGAAAAAACGGTCAATGATTACCCGTTCCTATGGAACGAACAATGATTCACCGTTATTATGAAGAAGAACGGTTAATGATTGACCGTTTTCTTCTTTTTCAAAACGGCTAATGGATAGCCGTATCCGGAGTCTTTCCGATGGGATTCCCGCACACTAGGGAATCCTTGCGGGAAGACACCCTTTTGGCCACGCTTTTTTGGCTTGGGAAGGGGTTGGGCATGCCAATAAGACCCGATCTAAGATACATATCTAGTTTTTTGGTCTAGTATTTAAGAATTCAAAATATATATATATATATTATTTTAGTTGGAGAAGAAAGGAATAGAGGATATATAGAGAGAGGAGTATTTAAGATGTGCATGGGAAATAGAATTACACAATTCTCAATACCATGACCTGATTCCAACATAGGGGTAAATTAGGATAAAATGGGGAAAAACATGAAACTTAACAACTAAACTAGGACAAAAAAAAATGCCCAATTTAGACAAATAAACTAGGATGGAGGGAGTAATAAAACACTTCGAAATTTGGGCACGTATTGCAAAAAATAAACAAAACCAAACATCAGTCATCTACCAGGAGCTCTGCGAATCGGGCGACGACTCAGGCGAAAAAATCGGTGAAACCGATTCAAAACTCTTCCACTGATTTTTACTTCTCGATCTCCTGCACAGACAACTCAGGCGAAAAAATCGGTGAAACCGATTCAAAACTCTTCCACTGATTTTTACTTCTCGATCTCCTGCACAGACATGATTTAGATTCTCTTCGAATCCTCCGTCGTTTGTCTTGTTTTTGTTATTATTTTTAGCTAGAAATCTCGATTAAATCTCCTCTATCATGTTTTTCTGAAAAGCCTATAAACCCTAAATTTTTTTCAATTGATCTCTATTCTCTGAAAAGGTTTTCAGTCTGATTACGTGTTCTATGATTAGTTGTGTTTAATTTAATCACAATCTTTCTTATTCTCTTACAAATTTTATCCCTTCTCTCTTTCCCAAACCTGATTGGGAGGAATAGGGTTTTTTCGGAAGCAGTTGACGCATTTGCGGCGGGGGCTTCCTTGTGATTGGGCCGACTTGCTTTAGTCAGTTATCAAGAAGATTTTGGTTGGCTTGATTGGAGATTTTGAGCTCTATAACTCTAATCAACTTCGTTTAATTCACCTGGACGTGCAAGTAATACAAACTAACACTCCTTCAAGTAATCATTACCATCTTTTGGCTCTTATTGTCTCTCCAAAGCGTGCTAATTTGCAGATTTTACTCCAAGTCTCTTGACCAAATTATTTTAGTCCCAAGACTCCAGCATGAAGAGCACTTGGCGATTTTTTAAGTTTATAATCTTCTTCAAGTCTATATCTTCTAAGTGCAGAGATTTCATTACTTCATACACCAAGTTTAAGCCTACAGAGATTTTCAAAAAGACCCAAAAATTTATACTTCAACCATCATACAGAAAAGTTCTCACCTTAATTTTCAAGTTAAATCTTCTTTTTGAAGTGCTGAATTCAATGGCTGCATCATCCTCAAACATAAAAAAGCTATCCAAAAACATGCAAATTAAGAAGCTGCAACATATCAAACAAGAATACTAACCATGTCACCTACAAGGAAAAGAAAATCCCATTGATACATTTGCACTGATTGGATATGTATGCAGAGAAGAAATTGTAACAAGAACTACCATTAGTTTTGTTGTCAGACAGAGATGGGGATCTCAAAGGGAAGTCATCATTATTTCTACTAACAAAAGAAATGTGTTCATCTTCCGCATACTATCAAGGGAAGTTTTCCAGAGGATTCTTAGAGGAAGACCTCACACAGTTGGGGGTCATCTGCTTGTCTTACTGCCATGGAAATTTATTTTGAATGTCCAAAATGCAATATTCCAATTTGAGGTGTTCTTCATCGAATTTAGGTTGAGGGCTGATATGGACAGAGACAATATATCTCAGATGATTGATGCTCAAGCTGGAGAACCCATCACTATCTACAACAGAGATGCTACTGGTGTTGTGAAGGCAAAGGTAAGAGTTGATGTTAACTTACCTCTTGTTAGAAGAGTTCATATCACTCTAGAAGATGGCTAAAGGGTCAGAGTTGCAATCTTTTATTTAGGCTTTCCATCTGCTACATGTAGAAGTTGCTATGTTTTTAACCACAATGAGAATCACTGTGGTCTTATTGCCAATATGGCTTGGATAGCTGCTCCAGTTCTAAACCTTCAAGGTGTTGATCCTTTTGATGACCATGTGAACGATGAAGAACAAGAAGGGGAAAGGGTTGATATTAATGAAGGTCAAGACCAACAAGTTAATGCACTTGAGATACCTAGAGAGGAAAATAGAGAGAATGAATTAATTGATGAAGCCGGGGGTGCTGAATATGTTAGAGATATGCAAGAAAATATGAGTCTAGAAGCTGAAAGAAGGGAAGATGTAGAAAGCAATTCTAATCTTCAAGGTGTGGAGAGCAATATTAATCTTCAAGGTGTTGCTCAAGGTGTTGTTCAAACTGTTTTTTCATCTGAGCTAAATTGGAATGAGCAAAGAGCATACAAGAGGAAAAGAGGTGAAGATATAGTTTCAGATATGGATATGGACAACTATTCTAGAGAAATATCCATGGCTCTGAATGGTTGCAGAAGAGGTCTTAAGAGATAAATCTTTATAGCATCTGGAAATAGGGGAATCCTCTAACAGTGCAATAATTATGGTGAATGAGCTCTCTAATGTTTCTAGACAAGGAAATGCCCAAGCTACTGTTGCTTCTCCTGTGGATGCAGAGACCCAGTTTCCATATACTAATCAGGTTCCTTTCGAAATTTTAAAACTTTTTACAATTCTCAGAATTTATATCTTAAGAAAATCTGATTTGAATTCTACACTAGGCTTTAGTTTGAAATATGTTTGTAGTCCAATCCTAAACTTTACTTTGCTTCCTGTGATCTTCCTTAGTTTTAATCTTCAGAATCTAAATTTTTTCTATTTGATAAAAATGAAATTACTAGCATGGAATGTGCAGGGGATCGGAAAATCCCTTACTAAGAATCATTTAAAGTACTTACTTAAGAAACACAATCCTGACTTCATGTTTTTAGCTGAAACCAAAGCCACTAGAAACAATATGAATATCCTTGCTAGGAACTTAAATTTTTATGATTGGTTTATTGTCCCTAGAATAGGCCTTTCTGGTGGGTTTTTAATTGCTTGGCACACCAATGTCAGAGTGAAATGTATTGCGGTTTTTTTTGACATTTGCTTCTTTGAGATTAATGATTCCTTTAACAATCTATGGAATTTTATTTGCATGCATGGTTCTCTGAATGAAATTGGAAAGAAACTTCAATGGGATAAAATTATGCATTTCAATAAATTGAACCCTAACATTCCCTGGATCATTATTGGTGACCTTAATTTTATTTTGCATATCAATGATAAAAAAGGTAGAAACAATAATAATACTCATGTTAATAAACTAATCCATGAGAATATCCATTCTTTAGGATTAATGGACCTTAGATATCAAGGAATACCTTTCACCTGGTCTAACAATAGGGAAGGTCAAGAGAACATTAAAGAACGTATTGATAGAGTGCTTTCGTCTTCCTGCTGGTCTGCTTTGTATCCTAATGCTATTGTTAGTCATCTTTCTAGAGTAGGGTCTGATCACACGCCAATCCTGCTAACCTGTAAACCTACGAAACACTTAATGCGCAGATCCTTTAAGATTATTAGAACTTGGCTCAGCCATGAAGGCTTTAAAAAAGTAATTGCGGATAACTGGAATTGTAATTTTAATGGTTCCTATTCTTATAAACTGCATAAAAATCTGTCATATGCTTTGTCGAATTGGAATAAAACTATGTTTGGAAATATATTCAAGAATATTGAAGAACTTAATAAGAAAATGGAGTTTCTTAACTCTATTAACCATTTGCCTATCCTCGAAATTAAGGATGTTCAGAGTAACCTGGATATCTGGTATAATAGGGAGTATGATTGCTGGAATCATCTCTCAAAAGATAAATTCATTACTGATTATGATAGCAACACTTCCTTTTTCATCAAACTGCCAATAATAGGAGACGTGTTAATCACATTCACACTCTTAGGGATGACACTGGCTTGTGGATTGATGATAGTTCCCAAATTCATAATATTTTGATTAAGAATTTTAAAAATATAAGCACTTCCTGTGAAGATAAAAACGTTGATCTTCTTAGTACTTTAATTGATCCCTGTATTAGTCAACATGATAATATTATGCTCACTACTATGCCTGATGAAACTGAAATTAAAAACACTCTCTTTAAGATGAACCTGTGGGGCTCTCCTGGCCCAGATGGGTTTCCACCAGGGTTCTTCAAAGAGCACTGGGATATTGTCAAGATTGATATTATCAATCTTGTTCAAGATTTCTTTAGGAAGAAATACTTAATTAAAGAGCTGAACTATACCTATATTACTTTAATCCCAAAAGTTCAAAACCCTTCTACTCTTAGTGATTTCCGGCCTATTAGCCTTAGTAATACCACGTATAAAATAATCTCTAAAATCTTAACTAACAGACTTAAACCTCTGCTTCCTAAAATCATTTCTCAAAACCAGTCTGCTTTTATCTCAGGCCGTCAAATAACTGATAATATTATTATAGCGCATGAAATTCTGCATTCTATGAAAATTTCGAAAAAAAAAAATGGAAATATGGTTTTAAAAATAGACCCGTCCAAAGCGTTTGCTAGAATATAATGGGATTTTCTAAAACAAACTCTTCTTTCCTTTGGTTTCTGCAATGACCGGTGTCAGCTTATATATTATGAAATGTATTTCTACTACTTCTTTTTCTGTGCTCCTAAATGGTGTGCCCGGTGAAATTTTTTTGGTCATTAGGGGTCTCAGGCAAGGAGATCCGTTATCTCCTTACCTGTTTATCATCTGCATGGAAGTGCTCTCAAAAATGCTTCTCAAAGCCGAAAAAGATAACTTAGTTTCTGGAATAAGATTCACAAAAACTGCCCCTTGTGTCTCTCATCTTTTCTTTGCGGACGATTGTTTCCTGTTTGCTAAAGCCAATTTGAATGAGGCCAAAAACCTTCTAATATTCTTAATCTCTTTGGTGAAATGACTGGTCAAGTTATCAACTTTCAAAAATCTGGGATCTACTTTTCTCCTAAAGTTCATAATAAACATTGTAAGATTATATCTAAGATACTTAAAGTTAGAAAAATCTCCAAAAACGATAAATATCTGGGAACTCCTCTGTTTTTTGATAAAAATAAAATTAATAATTTTGAACCTTTACTTAACAAGTACTATTCTGCTCTTCAAGGTTGGATTAGGAAAATGTTTAACCATGCTGGTAGAACTGTTCTTATTAAATATGTGCTTAGTGCCTACGCTAATCACCAAATGCAATGCCTCTACTTCAAAAAAAAAAACTCTTGAAAGCCTTGATAAAGTCCAAAGGGACTTCTGGTGGCAAAAAAAGAATAGAAAGAAATGTTACTATCCTAAGGCGTGGCCTAATATTACTAAGGATATTCGCACAGGTGGCCTAGGAATTAGAATTCCCCATAAACACAATCTTGCTTTGATTACTAGACTGGCTTGGAGATTAATTCATAATCAATAGCAGATGTGGGCAAAATTTTTGAAGCACAAATACTTTAGAATGCATAATCCTTTAAGAAATACTAGGAAATATAAATTCTCTTGGATTTGGTCTAGTATTAGGAAAGGTTTAGAAATTATTAAATCTAATATTTTCTGGCAAGTTAACAATGGAAATGACACGAAATTATGGACTGATATTTGGTTGCCTAATCAAACTGCCCCTCTTACTCCCATTACCACTGATGATAGTATGCCTAAAATTGTATGTGATTTGTATAGCAATGATGGAACTTGGAATACTAACATGATAACTAAGTATATTCATCATTCTTTTCATAATGCAGTTCTTGCTATTTCTTTTAACACTAGGTTGCATGATAGAGTCAGATGGAATTCAGCTAAGTCAGGTGAATTAACCACTAAGTCTGCTTATAATCTGAACATTGATAAGGATGAAGCTAAATTTTAGAAACAAATCTGGAATTTAAACATGAGACCTAAAGTTAATATGTTCTGTTGGAAAGTAGTTTATGGTGCTCTTGCTCTAGGTTGTAAAATGTTTGGATATGTTAAAGATGCTAAACCTCATTGCCTTCTTTGTGATTCTAATGTTGTTGAAGATGAATTACATCTTTTTGTGAATTGCTCTTTCTCGAAAAAAGTCTGGGATGCTTTTGAATTGGAAGATATTTATAATCATCATGGAAATCTTAATATTATGAGTTGGTTCAATTTTTGGATGAACAATAATTCTTTCGAAGTTAAAAATGATAAAATTTCTTATATCATTTAGTCTATTTGGAAATTTAGGAATAACGTAAACTTTGATAATGTTGTGCCTGTGCATCAGAAGTTGATTGATTCCATTAGAACATCTTACCAGAACTATGAGCCTGCTAGGGACAATAACACTAAGTTGAAATCTGTCCATATTAGCAAGGATATTCATATTGAAAAAAGAAACGATTACGAATGGTTTGTTCACTTTGATGCATCTTTCTTAGAAGTTGACTTCTCAATGGGATGTGCAATACCAATTTTGGACAAAGCAGGAAACATGAGACAGTGCAGAGCTGGAAGAGGATGGACTACATGCCCGTTAGATGCTGAAGCAAAAGCAGAACTGGAGGCTCTTAGGTGGATCAAGGATTTAAATCTCAACAAATGTTGTTTGATTAATGACTGTCAAACCTTAATGAAGATAATGAATGAAGAGGTTAAAACTGAAGATCAACCATGTAAGCTCAAACCAGCATCGACAAATGCAAATTTTCTCTTTGTATATGTAACTCAGTTTTCTTTCTATATAAATCTAGGAAGTTTTTAGATTTCGAAGACAGACTAGCTAAGGAAGTAAGAACTAGGAGAATTTCTTTCTTTATTACTGAAAATATGAATCATTCTGAAAGATTTATGTTCCTAGAAAGGGCTAATCTGAGATTAGATCCCATCTTATGTAATGAACACTTTCTCTATAAAATATGAATCATTCTGAAAGATTTATGTTCCTAGAAAGGGCTAATCTGAGATTAGATCCCATCTTATGTAATGAACACTTCCTCTATAAATAAATAATAGTCTTTCTTATCCAAAAAAAAAAAAAAGAGAGAGAGCAATAATTAAATTAAACTAACTCTTTTTTTTTTGTTTTTTTTGAAGCAATAATTACACTAGCTAATCATTAACAAATTTAATTAAGAGTGGTATGTTTGGTATTACCATAAATAGTTGGATAAGGGTGGCTAAGTCGCTTCAGTTTAATTCTAAATAACCTACCAAAATGGAAATGATGCCCCCTCCGAGAGGGAGTGGTGCCCAAAAATTGATTTTAATTTTTAAAACAAAGTTCTGTTAGGCTTGGAGGAAAAACTAGGCTTGAAATATTTTGGCTTTGAAGCCCAATAGACAAGGGTAGCAAGTGCACACCCTTCCTTTAGAACCATATTTTGGAGACTACTCAAAAATGGTGGGGGACTACTTTGTGATAGGAATGTCAACCCTATACTTATAAGGGGTGTCCTAAGGTGTGGAAATGACTAACCTACCCTTCACCTATATATATAATCACCTCATCCCATCGCCACCACCTATTTATATATAGCCACCTCCTCCCATCACCACCGCCACCAACCACCACCTACCACCACCGACCACCTCAAATCACCACCACCGCCACCTCTATATATAGCTTAATTTAAATCATTAACAAAACAAAATCAAAATCAAAATTATAACAAACCCATTACTTTTCATTCGTTTTCAGTTGAAAAAATGAGAAGTAATCATCAAAATGAGTTGAAAATGGAAGTTACAGAGAGAAGTTCGGTTAGGAATTATGCGAAATTTTTTGTCGAACTAGCCGAACTCAACTTTAATGGAGGTTTTTGTTTTGAGAGAACAATTCGGTTACGTCGAGAAAAAAAATGTTCAAGCCAAACTTGCAGTTCGGTTACGTCGCAAAAAGTTCGGTTACGCCACAAAAAGTTCGGTTACATTGCAATTTTTTTCTCCTAACCGAACTTTTTTCTGAAAACCTGCATATTGAGTTCGGTTACGTCGCAAAAAATTTTCCTAGACGAACTCCTAGTTCGGTTACGTCGCAATTTTCTTCTCCTAACCGAACTTTTCTTTGAAAGAAAAAACTCCATTAAAGCTGAGTTCGGCTACCTATGTTTTCAGAATTATTAATCGAACTACACTTGCAGGTGAGTTCGGCTACACATTCTTCGGATGTAAATGGCAAACTTTTTTAACCAAACCGAAATCAATTTGTAAATTGTTCATTTTTAGGAATATTTTGGCCAATTCAAGCACCATTAACTAAATTTGAAGTACCCGTGAGTACCCAAAACATCATACTCTTGTTGTGGCTCTTAAAGAAAAAGATCTTAATTTTTTTTCTTCCAAAACCCTCGTCTTCATTATCATCTTCATCTTCTTCTTCTCCCTCTCAATAATTCTTTTTTTGAAAAAAATCAACTTATTAATTTAATCTCACTAATCATTAATTAACTCACTAATCATTACACTAATTTAATTACCAAGGACAATTTTGGTATTAAAAAAAACTTAGATAAGGGGTGACTCATTATTACTTCTAATATCCACCCCAAAAGTTGGAGAGTAGTCCCCCACCATTTTTGAGTAGTCCCCAAAATATGGTTCTTCCTTTATATTGGAACCGCCCCAGACTGTAAGCCCAATAGACAAGGGTAACAAGGGTAGCAAGCCCCACACCCTTCCAGCCTATGGTGTGTGAGGCACTAGGCAAGCCGCCAAACGCTTCGCCTCGCCTATTGTCTAGGCATGCTTAAGGTGCCTAGGAAAAAAAATAGTGTGGCTCACAGTTTTGTGCCTTGAAGTTTCATTATAGGCGGCCCCCTGAACGCTCTAGCGCCTAGGCGAGTGCCTATCTAGCCTTTCACAACACAAGTCCCAATTTTGCAGAAGGTGATAAACTTCGTATGATCTCATGCAAAAAAAGTAATCTTCCGGAATAGTATCCAGCATCGACTACCAGTGCAATCACATAGAAACACGTAGACCACAACTGAAGCCTCCATGGTCTCAGAGATTGTTAAAGATCTTAGACAACCAACACGGGGCAGCACTTTCCTGCAATTGCTTCAGAATAGCCTTGCATATAAAATATCATGTCTAAATTTCTTCTGGATTAAGTGTATCTCCATCATAACTAGAACTTTGTAAGAACTCCGAATTCAGAGGGGATGCCACTGATTTACAAAAAACTTCATTTTAAATACCTGCAACATGAACCGAAAGATTCGCTAAACAAATTTTAAGTACTGCTAGCCAACCCGAACATCCAAAAGTATTTCAAATTTTAAAGGGCTTCTTAGCGAGAGGTCTAATGAACGATTCAACAGTGCCACCGCAGATAATGAAAATCATTATACGAAGACCTAGCAAATCAGAATACATGAAGAGTCTACATGAGAAGATTAACTTACTTAAGGAACAACCTCGAGTCTGTTGTGCAACCAAGAAACCAACTTAATAGATATTATACGATTAAGCGGAAGCGGGTATCGGTTCATACCTAGAACTTGAGCTCCGATTTGGATCGACAAGGAACAGCAGCAGCAACAACAACGATCCAACACGACGATTAGCAGGTACTACAATCACCAATGATGAGCACAAGCTTGTTTCACAGGCTAAGAACTTGAAACCTTTTTTTCCTAATGATAACTCCCTTTAGGGTTAGAGCTACCACTTTTCTTATGGTAAACTTATGTGTGATATTGGTGGAATCACGTAACCCTTTACACTTATGCTAGAGATGTTTATATAGGTTCCAAACCCTAAGGAATATGGAACCCTACCGGGCTTGCCACATACAATATGGGCGACCATATTCGGGTCCAACCCGAATATCTAACATCTCCCACTCGCACATAGTGTGTGTGGATTGTACAAGAAGAAAGAAAAGTTCATATTAGTAAATAGCCCGTGCGACCGTCGAGGTACCTGCATTTTGGGAGCTCCATACTAGCAGCTCAATATGAGTCAGCATAGAGACATCAACCCTTTAAAAAAAATGTTCGTATCTCGTAGTATCCTAGGTCCATCAAAATCTCATTGGTCTAGACTACTCTGATCCCTCGTAGAGCTAGTCTAACCCTCATGCTAGCTTATTGTAAATACATTCACACTTGTGTTGCAACTCCAAAGAAGGCAACTCAAGTCGTCGACTATGAATATAAAACATTCATGAGTTTGATGACCTTCCTTTCGCCCTATTGTCATGAAGTTTCGTAATCAATCGCTTTCCCGAGATATGTACCCTTTAAGCCGGATCATTCATGGCCACAGGACACATACTAAAGTAGCAATCATCGAATCTTTACTTAATAACAAAGTCAAAAGTCGTAAGGTTACTGTGTATAATCTAATTATCATACGGACTCACATGGTGAGAAAAGCGTGGAACAATTTTCGCACCTCCGTAGTGGTCGCAAGCACGCATAATATGAAAATGCGCTAGAGTGGAGTTTTACTTGACTAAACAAGTATATGTCACAAACTCTTACACTCTACAAATCTTGACTTAGTCGCAACTCTTGCGCCTAATCCGAAATTTCTAACTGCTCGCTTTCAACAAGCGCCGTGGAAGAGATTTCTTATTTGGCTATTCTTTAAGGTATGATGAACAGTAGGTACATTCATCATCGATCTTCACTATATAGATCTCATCTTGGTATTGCCAAGGCGATGCATCATCTCATCTTTGCTCGCTCTCCTTAGCGCCAAAAGGTGACTGGCTTATGTGAGTAAGCCAGTCCATACCAGGTGACATATTAATCAAGTTTTGACATAATGCATTCTCTATGCACCAATGTCGCGTGTATATCCATGCCCATAAGTAAATAATCAATCATAACAATGAACCATTATCAAATTGTATTGATTATTAATAAATATCCATAAAACATATGCATCTACGATCATCATGTCTTAGAACAATAAATAAATAAAAAATACATCCATTACCACCTACGTAAACCTAACGCCCTAACATGAGACATGAAAACATCCCTTGGTATAGGTTTAGTAAGGGGATCAACTATCATCAATTCCGTAGGCATGTACTCCAAAACTATTTCTTTCTTCGCAAGAGCAGCTCTAATAAAACAACACCTCCTATCAATGTGCTTAGTCTTTCCATGGTACTTTGGGTCTTTTGCATAAGCAATCATTGATGTTCTATCGGTGTGAATTTTCACCGCATCGCAGCGTGAGTGACAAATTCAAAACTCTCAAAGAACCTCCTTAACCAATTAGATTCTTGTACTGCAGACTTGACAAGCTACAAACTCGATTCCATTGAAGACATAGCGACAATTGACTGTTTCTTACTACTCCATGTGATGGCCCCGCCATTTAGCAAGAAAGCATACCCCGATGTGCATTTTTGCTCTCCCATTTCGCCATTCCAGTTAGCATCACAATAACCACCGAGACGTAGATCCGAACCCTTGTAGCATAGCATGAGGTCGCTCGTCCCTTTGAGATACCTTAGTATCCTCTTGACCGCTTGCCGGTGCTCAAAACTGTGGATTCGACCGGTACCGACTAACTAATCCAATAGCATAGCATATGTCGCCGAGTACACATCATAGCATACATCAGGTTCCCAATTGCGTTGGAATAGGGTACCCGCGACATCCTGTCTTTCTCTTCGGGGTATTAGGGCACATCTCAAGGCTTAAGTTCGACCTTTAGCAATCGGTGTGTCTATGGGCTTGCAATCTTTCATGTGAAATCGCCGAGAACCCTTTTAATGTACGTCTCTTGTGACATACCCAAAAGTCTCTTTGAACGATCTCTAAGGATCTTAATCCCGAGCACATAACTTGCTTCTCCCATGTCCTTCATCTCAAAAGTTGAGGACAACCACTCTTTTGTGGCGACAAGAATTTCCATGTTACTTCCAACTATAAGGATATCATCAACATATAAGGACAGGATAAGGAAACCTTTATCGGACCGTTTAACGTACACACAATGGTCTTCCTCTATCATCGTAAACCCATTGGAAACAATGGCTCGATCAAATTTTAAATACCATTGTCTAGATGATTGTTTTAGGCCATAAATAGATTTTTGGAGCTTGCAAACTTTGCGCTCTTGACCTTTAATCACGAAGCCCTCTCGGTTGCTCCATGTAAATTTCCTCATCTAGTTCTCCATTGAGAAATGCAGTCTTAACATCCATTTGATGAAGTTCCAAATCCATATGTGCGACAATAGCTAACATAAGGCGTATCGAGGCAATTCTCACCACCGGGAGAAAGTTTCCTCGTAGTCAACACCCTCCCGTTGGGTGTAGCCTTTCGCCACAAGGCGAGCCCTATATCTTTCATCTAAACCTTCCGCATTGCGTTTGACTTTGAAAACCCATTTGTTTCCAATAGCCTTGCGCCCTTCCTCGGGAGGTCAACGTATTGCCACACACCATTAATCCTCATTGATTCTATCTCTTCTTTCGATGCAATAATCCATTTTTCCCTTTTAGGAGATGACATAGCCTCTTTGAAATTCTTAGGCTCTGCGTCATCATGTGAGCAAACCATGAAACTTTCCCCTCAATGAAAACGACGACGAGGGACTTTTCCACGTTCACTTCTCCGAGATTGGGGTTCCTGATTCGATGGAGCCAATCCATTATCAGGTGGAACACTCCCACTTTCCCTAGGAGAACGAGGAATTTCTTCGCTATTCTCAACTAGACGAATTGGTGTGTCTTCCATTGACTCTTCCACCTCAAAGAGGCTAAGATCTCCCCCTACCTCGTTCCTTCTAGGAAAGTCCTGTTCAAGGAAATCTGCATCACGTGACTCAATCTCGTTACACTTCCATCAGGATGCTCACCAATGAACACATGGCCTTTTGAGTGATCAGAATATCTGATAAAGATACACTTTTTCGCTCGAGGGCCCAGCTTCCCATACCGATGAGAACTATTGTGTACATAAGCAGCTGAACCCCATGGTCGCAAATTACCCAATTCGGGTTTTCTGCCGGTCCATAATTCATATGGGGTGGAAGGTACTGACTTTGAAGGCACACGATTAAGGACATAGGCAGCAGTCAGTAACGCATCTCCCCAAAAATAAATAGGAAGATGAGCCTGCGCCATCATTGACCTAACCATGTCTAACAAAGTACGATTCCTTCTCTCTGCTACACCATTTTGTTGCGGAGTACCAGAATAGTCAATTGTCTCAAGATCCCTTTTTCCTCACAATACCCTTTGAATAGGTCGATAGATACTCGCGGCCACGGTCAGTCGGTTCGAGAGCCTTAATGCTCTTATTTAGTTGATTTTCCACTTCGCATACATAGCGTCTAAAGCAGTCCAATGCTTCTGACTTGTGGGATATCAAGTAAATATGACCGTATCGCGTAAAGTCATCTATGAAAGTGATGAAATAAGAGGCTCCATGTCTTGCCTTAACATTCATTGGGCCACATATATCGAATGAATTAATTGCAAAGGCTCAAGAGGCCCTTTTGGCTGTCCCAAACGGTTTTCTAATGGCTTTTCCTGCAAGACAATGTTCGCAGGTAGGCAAGGAGACTTTAGCGATGGGTCCTAAAAGACCTTCTCTAGCTAGCCTAGTCATCCTTTCTTGCCCTATATGACCTAATCTAGCATGCCAAATCACAGAATCATTATTAACATCCGAAGAAGATGCAACTAATGAAATAGATTTATTAGCATCATAAGAACTAGAATTGTCAATATCCAAAACCATAAAACCATCCGACATAAAACCAAAACCATAAAAATCAGTTGCCAAGCAAATCTTAACAGAATTACCCTCAAAAAGAAAACTAAAGCCTAGACGCAACATACTATTAACTGAAACTAAATTTCGTCGAATATCTGGAGCATAAAGTACATCATGGAGGATTATCGTGCACCCTTGTCGCAGATTTAGCATATAGGTACCGATGCCAAGTACTTCTATGCTAGTTGTGTTCCCCATATAAACTCTCATGCTCCCAGCAGGAACTCGACGATAATCTAGGAACCCTTCTCGGTCCCTCGCTACATGGTCGGTTGCTCCCGAATCTACAACCCACAAATGAGGAGAATGAGCAACTAATGCTTGACTAGAAACAAAACATTCATAGCGAGGAATAGGCTCAGAAATTACCTTCTTTGGCTCAGTGCATTCACGAGCGAAGTGTCCTTTCTTATCACAGTTAAAGCATTTCATCTCTGCTTTGTCTTTCTTACCAGCACGCTTGCCTCTTTTGCGCTTAGGAGCGTTGGTAGTGGACGACCCAGATCCATCACGAGGATTCTTACCCGAAGAACCCTTACCCCTCTTGCGCTTAGACCCATTGGTCTTATGCGAAACAGATTCAGCAGCGAAAACAGAACTGTCAGTCTTAGCTGCTTCCAAGCGCTCGACTTCTAGTTCCACACGACGAGAAATATCCTCAAAAGTGCGGACATTATCATTATGTGTCATGTTTTGCTTCATCTGCTCCCAAGAGTTAGGTAACGAACGAATAACAACTTGTACCTGTTGTTCATCTGTCAAGTGATGACCTGCAGCCTCAAGTTCGCGTATCATTGATGACATTGTCCTCAAATGTTGCTTCATTGTAACATTCGGCTTCTTTTGACAAGTGTCAAACTTCATAGTTAAAGCGCGCAACTTAGCCACAGAGGTAACTCCAAATTTCTGCCTGACTGCCTCTAGCATGTCATGAGCAAACTGGTGGTTCTCAAACTCTCCAATGAGATCATTGTGCATTGAGCTCAGGATCATATGACGAGCACTGCGATCCTTCTTAATCCATTCCTGGTAAGCCTCGAGGTTGCGACGGTGTTGAACCGTCGTACCCTCCTCAGGCCGAGGCATCACATGCTCAGTTATTTCCTGCAGCCCATCATCATTCAAGAGAAAAACGATCTTTCGGCGCCAGATGTTATAGTTGTCGCCATCAAGTTTTTCACCCTTGTTCAAATCAGCAATGATGTTCTTGGAAGCCATTTAGTCTAACATAGCATGCGAAAAAATAAAAGGATATTAAACTTATGGCACTATACACATTCAAAAATAACTTTGCAACATTAATCTAAATAAATAGCAAAACAACATTACAAGTCGCAAGATCGAAAAATCGTTAAACTCCTAATCATCTCTCGCGCCACAAGTAATATTTTCTACATCTATTTAATATATGCGCAAGTTAATGGTTTTTGGGAATTAAACAAACTCAACCAAACAACCTCCCACTCAATTGTTTTAACATGTTATCAATCAATGATAATAATTCAATCAAACATGTTATCAAACCAAGATGATTACCTAATCAATCAACATGTTATCTAGACATACAATTCAAGACGATATGAATTCAATCCAGCGCCATACATGTTGTATATTAAAGAAATTATACAATCACAACATAAACCATTCACATGTTATCACGGATAAAGCGATTTACCATATAATTTCAAAGAAACTCTATCATGTGAATCTAATTAGGTCCTGAAAATAGTTTTATTGAATTCAGAGCGTCGAAAAACCTTAGGGTACCAAAATTGGAGTTGATCCGACAACCACAAGATAGAGAAAAAGTGAAAAACAAATTATTAGGGTCAATCCGCGAACCGAACCGAACCCCGAACCGAACCACCGATCTGAACCGCGAGCCGACTCGCCGGTCTGGTCTGGACCGCGAGCTGACCCACCGAGCTGGACCGCGAGCTGACTCACCGGTCTGGACTGGACCGCGAGCTGACCCACTGGTCTGAACCGCGGGCTAAACCGCCGATCCTGGGCCGAGTTAACTCGCCGATTCTTAAACAAAGTGTAACTCGCCGATTTGTGAACAGTGTTGACTCTAAGCATCGTTCATCGTCTTCTCTAAAATTCCAAAACAGCGTACAGACGCGCATGACCAACTTTGGGAGACCATATCTCACTCATACGAGCTCCGATTCAAGCAAATAATATGTCAAAAGAAAGCTCTCAGAGAGCACTATCTATATATATTAATTTTAATTAACATGGATCGACATATATACATCAAAACAATCATCAAACCACTGCTCACAAACATGATATAAAACTAGGGTTTTTGCAATATCTTTCAAACCACATGTTCAAACGATACAAAACTTTCCAGGAGATCATTTGAATCAATAATGAACATACCCAATTAAATATTTCAAACCAAAACACCTTTATCAAGATCCGAAATATTTATACATCCATTAATGGTTTTTAACCAAAAAAAAACAACAAGAACCCTAATCATGATACTATCATGTTATCAATAACTTTCAAGCATACAAAGCATGTTATATCAAGCACGAAAACGCAGCAAACCAATAGCTCATGATACCAATTATAGATATTATACGATTAAGCGGAAGCGGGTATCGGTTCATACCTAGAACTTGAGCTCCGATTTGGATCGACAAGGAACAGCAGCAGCAACAACAACGATCCAACACGACGATTAGCAGGTACTACAATCACCAATGATGAGCACAAGCTTGTTTCACAGGCTAAGAACTTGAAACCTTTTTTTCCTAATGATAACTCCCTTTAGGGTTAGAGCTACCACTTTTCTTATGGTAAACTTATGTGTGATATTGGTGGAATCACGTAACCCTTTACACTTATGCTAGAGATGTTTATATAGGTTCCAAACCCTAAGAAATATGGAACCCTACCGGGCTTGCCACATACAATATGGGCGACCATATTCGGGTCCAACCCGAATATCTAACACAACTAGATAAGACCTTCAGACCTAGCATAAAATGTTCGTAAGAAACCGTTAAGGATATACCTTGTGCTCCGAAAATGTTTTTCAGTTTCGTGAATTGCTGCCACAAAAAAAAAAAAAAAAAAACCAGCTTTAGAGGAAAAAAATAACTTGGAAAAAAATACAACAAATGGCAACTCCATACCTCGGGCGCCTCAAATTCAATCAGTGTAGAAATGCTGATTTTCTGACTGGACAGTTTCAAACCCAATCCATTATCTGCGTAAGACTTTTTGGCAAGTTCACTGAGCATACACCGTTGATGAAGTTCAGCAGCAGGCATTAGAATCTCGCAAGCAAAATTTGATTGAACCGATAATCAAAAGGTGGCTTGACTGGAACGACCTTCGTCTGAAATCTTGAGTACTTGTTCAAGCAGTTTAGGCAGTAAGACGAACCATCCTCACGAATTTCAAACTTGGTATGGCCACACTCATGACAATGCCTTTCCCGCGATCCACATTTTCGGCAGTAAAAAACAGATTTGTATTTCTTAAACTCATTATGGTCGCACTCATAACAATGTCTATCAGCCATTGATAGTTTGAAATATCACTCCCTGCACCAAACCGGAAGCATCATCTCAGTTTCGACAGGAAAAAAACTAGATAAAAAGGGAGATTAAGATTTAAAACTGTACCAACCTGAAAAGGAAGAAGATAATTAAACGAGACCCCTAGTAACAAGAGAATAAAGAAGAAAAAGACGTAGAAAATTAGGGTAATTTCACTCGGTAATCAGTATGTATATTTTACTATGGGGCTTTTTACTCTTGGGTCCACCCACTACCCAGATGCCAATAAACATGGACATATCCAATATTGTTTGTCTGGATCGTCTGATCAGCTGTCTAACTCCAATGTTATAGGTCATCTTTTGAGTCACGGCTTAGCAACTCATATCCAGATGATTCAGATCCAGAAAACAAACGAACAAGGTGCATATGTCTTTTTGTTACATTGTTGTTCAATAAAAACCCTAACATACATCTATAAATACAAGTTCTGTCTTCTGATTAGAGAAAAAGAAAAATTTGATGGCTGAAAAACAGTCGAAACTGAATCAAGAGCCATGCTCCTCTTCTACACGATTGGCGAAATTAAATCAAGCACCGTACTCCTCTTTTACTGCACTTCCCGCTGGTAATAATTTCTTCAACCCTAAATGTTTCTTGCGAGCACCTATTTTTCGAATTGTTTACTTATTGTTTAATTGTACAGCACCAAATAAACCTCATGAGTCATGAAGCTTGTGGGATAAAAACAAAAACGAAACTGGACGGTCCCGATGGTAAGCTTTTCGACCTTATTTTTTTCATTGTCACTCATCCTTATTGTTTCAGTTTATAAATTTGTCAAAGGTCTTACGTTGTATTGTGCGCTACAGATATCTTGCAAATCTTGCACAATTATTTTCCATGGGAAACAATTGAGGATATAGATAGGGCTGAACGCTATTATTACCGTGTGTTATATGAACGAAGAGATCCAAAGATTGATGACATACATGCAGATATGGCAAAGCTGAAGGTAATTACTGTACTCATATTAGCTAACGTTCTTTTTGTCCATTGTAGTTAATATTTGGGTTTTTATTTTTATAGGAGCTATCTAGTATTCTGAGAGGGGAGTATGATAGTTGTAGAGATGTTTGTTATGCAAACCAAAAGAGAGCTGCTCAACCTTATTATGAACTTGTTGAGCAGCTTCCCTCTATTAAAAGTGATCCATCCTATGAAGATTTGACAACGGGCTTTGAGAAATTCATGATTAAACAAGCTCTGAAACAAAAAAAACAAGCTCTGAAACAAAAACATCGGAATGGACAGATTCAAACCCCACAACCACAACAGTCTCTTTGCAGTCATCTTGAGGTGAGGTGAAGTTCTGGAAGATTTTTTTTTTTTTTTTTTTTTTTTTTTTTTTTTTTCTTATTGTCACATTTCTGAGGTGTTTTATTTTCATATTTAAAGGTGATGCGTAGAAAACTACAAAATATAGATAATGATAACGATGCTTCAAAAGCGGCCATGCGGATGGTTAGTGTTGAGCATTTACTTTGGAGGGTGAACCGCATAATTGAAGCCTTAGAATCAATCGAAAACAAGTTCAGATTTTTGAACATGGTAAATAATTTTTATAAGTTTAATTTGGGAATCCATGAATTGTCTCGTGCATATAGCTTAACAATAAAAATGTTCTTGTTTTTTGTTGTTGAATACAATAGGTGAAGGACTTGGAAGCCCCTCGCAAGAAGTCACGTATGAGCAACTCAACAGCTTGATCGGACAAAGAACACATCTGGTTATAAATAGGAGCCTGTGATTCCACTCATCAGAGGAAAGGGGAGTCTTATTTGTGAATATCAAGGATTTAATTGTAACTTTAATCTTCAGCAGCAGGCATTAGAATCTCGCAAGCAAAATTTGACTGAACGACGTGTCTCGATTTGAATTACCTCCTCCTTCTCAACTGTTAATGGTTTATCTGACAAAGTTCAAAATATGGACGGTAAGTGCATTATCATGTTGTGTAATTTCAAGATTAATCGTACTAGATGGGTTTTTGCTACTTAAGTAACAAAATTTGGTAAAGGCAGAAAACAAGACAAGTGCATTACCTTTGATATACTCTGCTCGATAGTTTTGGCAGTAAGATGAACCATCCTCGCAAAAATCAAACTTCGTATGGAGACATCCAGCACAATATCTTTCCGGCAGTCCCCATATTCGGCCGTCACCAGATTGTTTTTTTTTTAAACCTAAGTCTATCATCCATTGATGGTTTTAACTATCACTCCCTGCACCCGCCAAACCAGAACTATCATCTCAGTTTCAAAAGAAAAAGACGAAGTTAAAAAGGGCAACTAAGATTTAAACATAATCACAGTCACATAATTGCTAATCTTTGTACTGAATCACACAAAACGATGCGAAGTATAATCGAAGTAAAGAACTTAGGAGGCAAACCCTAACCTGAATGATTTGCACGTTTCTTACTATCAGTTCTTTTATCACGTATTGCTGGTGCGGCTTCCAATCCGAAAAACCAGCGGCAGGATTATTTTTTTAGAGTAAGCGGCAGGACCATCTTATTTCATGTATTGGCACTCAGCCCGCTAATACCTATACGGCTATACCCACTATAGCAATCATGGAGGCGACATTCGAGAATGAAGCATTTTAGACTATGGCACATGTAACATGGTGGACAATTTATTTATTTATTTTTAACCCCTGAATATCCCCTAAACTTAATTTCTGGACAGAAATACCCCTATCAAAATCAAGAACAGGGCATGCCTTAAAGTTAGCAAAGATCTTCCCAGTATTTCTACCCCGTATTTGATACCTCCATTTCGGGAGATTTGCGAAGTTGACTGTAACTAGTACGACAATTGAACCCTCCATGGCCTCGCGAAGTTGAATCTAACTAGTACGACAATTGAACCCTCCATGGCCTCAAAGGTAGTGTTAAAGAAAGACCTTAAACAACTAACACCCGGCACCTGAAATTGCATTAAAATAGCCTTGCATATAAAAATAAATATTATGTTGGGATTTCTCTTCTGGACTAAAAGTTCCTACATCCTAACTAGAACTTAATTACTACTCCAAATTCAGAGGGGAAACTTCCTTTTTAAGTGCCTGTAACATGAATCAAAAGATTCACTAATGGTGGGTTTGGATGTAGAACTTTAAAGGTGGGATTTATGGGTCTAGGGGATTTGGTGGAATTACGTTTCCCTTCGTACGTTTGGTTGCCCGAATTCCTGGAATCACGTGTTCCATGGGAATTACTTTTGTAGCAAATCCTCTGTATGGAGTCCGACGCTGTTCTATACTGAACAAATTGAAACAACAAATGAATCGAAAATGGTAACTCTGATTCGAAAATCATCCTGAGAACTAAGTTCTTAATGAATTCAATAATTGATAATCCTTATAACTGCCTCTCCTACGCCATTAATAGGGCAAAACTAAACAAAGCATAGGTCAATCCTCACATGACACATGTGTGAATCCTAGGGGCTAAGAACATAAAAGGTAAATAAAATATAATAATGGATGAAGGCATCCCAAGTTCAGATAAGTACAGCCCTTCTATTAGGGAACCACGTGGCATTGCCTACCCCGTCAGATTGTTCTTGTCCTCAAGGACAATAGCTGGAAAATGAGCTGTAATGTTTGGCAGATCCTCCCATGTTGCTTCTTCTGCTGTGGCATTAGACCAATGAATAAGGACTTGTGGGACAGTGTGATCACCTTTGGTAGCTGTTCTATAAGAAAGAGTTGAGATGCGAGTGACAATAATTTGTCCTTCATGATCCACTAAGGGAAGAGTTGGGGAAGGCACATAAGTAGACCCAATCTTCTTCTTAAGCTGAGACACAAGAAAGACAGGATGTACTCTAGTCTCTGAAGGAAGTTCCAGCTTGTACGCTAAGTGACCCTGACCGTGTGTCAATCCGTCAAAAATAATTTCACTTTCTTACGCACTAAATTTAAATGAAGCACAAGGTAAGGAAGAGTTCGTATCCACAGAGAGGCGTTTGTTGTTATGTAAATTTCAGTTTCTAAAGTAACCCAAGGTATGTTTGTTGTTTAAGAAATAAAAGTAGTTGAAAGCAAAGTAAATAATTTGAGAAATCAATAAGGAGAAGATATTGGTCAAGGGATAGTATCATTCACAAACATGTATTTTCATCAATTATTAGAATTGGTATTTTAATCTCGTATTTATTAAAAGTCCTAGGATATCTTGATCACAAGTATAACCCGTTAATTCCCTGTTTTCATCACAACCACATTAAAAGATGCATATGTGAATTCTTCGTCGAAAGCAACCTAAAGTGTAAAAGCACAATTAAGTTTAACTCCCTAAAAGCATTAAGATTTATGGAATAAGACTCATCAATGCAAACGAATGTGTAAAAGCACTAGACGTTTTAACAAAAGTTATGATTCACTTGTGACTAATAGGATGTATCACTACAAGCACTAACCACAATTATGCTACTTAGAATCGGGGATAAACAACTTTTCGTATTGAAAACCCTAATATAGCTCTAGAGATGAACACAAATCGGATTGATTAGGACTCAACCTAACAAGTTTTCAAATCTTATAACACTATTAATTGTGAATCACAAACAATAATTACTGAGACAAAACTAATTCATTGAATCAAAAGCATGTTGAGAAATCAACTTTTATCCCATAACCAATAAGATGTTTAGCTACTCATAGCTATGGAGTTCATCATCATCAATATTCAATAATAAAACAAAGAAGAAGAAGAACAAAACCAAACCCTAAAAGCGTAAACAAAAGTGGCTCTCCAAAATTCCCAAGCAAAAGATATCTCATGTGTTGTAGAAAACCTCCCTTTTATAGCTTTTCTCCAACTTCTAAAATTAGGTCTAGTCTTCAAAGTCCATTAGGTGAGAGTCCACCAAGCCCACAAGAGGGAGAAACCCGTGTAGAAAACACGCCCCGAAAGTGGTCGCCGGAAGTCTGGGATTGTGGCCGGAAATCGTCCGGAAAGTCGCGGAAAACAGCCCGGTGATGGCCGGCAAAGTCCGCCGGTCACCGGTCAACGGGTCAACTCGTCAGCGGGTCGGGTCGGTCAACTCTGAGTCGGATCGGTCAAACCGAGTCAGAGCTAGGTCAGATGGAGTCAGAACCAGTCAGGTCTGACTGGACTGGCTAGACTTGGCATGATCCATATTGCACTGGCCAATTTGAGATGCACAATCCTTGTGCACCCAGCCATAATGGCCCTGCACTGCATTGCACCTTATTCTTGTAACTTTCACTCAAAACTTCACCGAGAATCCCTCCAATCTCGAAGCAATCCCAGCTACCATGTTTTCAATCAAATCACCTTCTGCATTTTTGCACATTAGTACCACAATTCATTACCAAGCATCTCAATTAATCCCCTGTAATTTGGTTCCACATACACCCGCAAAACCACCTAACTACAACCACTTCCATCTACAAAGACAAACTCTTCACCGGAATGAACAAGAACATCACAAGTACTCTCAATCCTTCGGCTCCTGAGACCACTCAATGGGGCAATCAACCCCCGAGCTTGAGCCACCGCAACCTGTTGCACCAGAACCCATTGCTTCCACTCCCTTAGGCTTCTATGTAACAACAGCAACACCACCAAGGCATCTTCAGCTGCTTCCTGTTGTGCTTGGTCTCATCCCAGCCGCAACTTCATCCTAAGCCAACACCAGCTCACGGCATTGCTTTCAGCTCCACACTTTCCAGGCCAGCATCATCTCAATGGACTCTTCTTAGCATTTCTTTCCCTGCACTACAAATGCCACCACTTCAACTCGAGCCACTGCTCCAACTCAAACCTGCAATCCACCACCATTAGCACAAACAGCACTACCACCTGCTAGCATTGCCACAACCATGACCAGCCTGCAACTTTGCAGCTTTAGCCTCAGTCTCCTGGCCTCAGTGCTTTGATACATCAGCATCACTCCATTCCAGTTACTAACCTGAGCTACAGCTCAGTTCACGGCTGCCACTGCTATATCCATTACAACTGCATCTTTCTTTGCATTCTCTCGCTCAACTATGTATTAAGTCACAACTCAAGAATAAACCCATCTACCGACATCTTGTTTCTCTGTATCATCATTGTGCTTAATCCCTTTGCACCAATACCAGACCACCAACCATTCTTATTCAGGCCTGCTACTTCATATCAGCTTACAATCTGCAATTGCCTGTAACCTGGGCTTCCATCCTTAGAATCCATGAAAACCAGCAACTCCACCAGAGCAAAGACAACTCGAACCAGACTCTCGGCTCCTTATTTCCCCGTAACACAATCAAAACTGCAGCAATCACAAGTAACCACACTCAACCCGAGCAGCCATCATCTCAGCCCAAAGATCAAGCCAACCTGTTTGCATCCGCATCTCTCAATTTGCAATTTCCAAAATCCCCAACTCGAAGTTTCACCAACTCCAATTGCTCAAGACTACCTCCATCAACCGAACCCAAAGACACAATTCATCACATTCTTCGGCAACATCATTCCATATACTGCACTAGAACAGACTCTCTCACACTGCAACCTCATGACCACCACCAGTTCCACATACCATAGCTACACCACCAACAACTTCCCCTGCATCATTTCATGACTTCACTGAGTCATACCCATCATTGCACCACTATGACTTAGCCCCAGCTGCTACTTGAACTCACAATTCAACCATGCCCTGTAATCTCCAACCTCGCTAGCAATTCTACCTACTTTATGCAATGCTTCCCCTGGAATGTATGATTGAATCCTAAACATTCATCTAATCTCGCCAACTACTCCGAGCAACACAAGTAGCAATTCCATTAACAATTTCTTCTTCTCACCATATCAGTTTCATTCTCGATCTCCCTGTCTCTGTGAATTCAAATCAATGTTACCAGACTCAACATCCTAACTCAATTGCAGCACCAAATCCCCCACTGTTGCATACAACCAGCACCAGAGACTCTTATTCAGGTCACCGCCTCCAGGTCTTTCCATTTCAATCACAGAACCAAAACAAACCCTAAGCAGACCACTGATGACCACAGATTCACTCCACAATCAAATCCGAGTAGAACCCATTTTCTTGTTATCGATTTCGAACTCAGTTATCTGATTCATCACACAATAATTTCATCCCTGAATTCCTCAACTAAAGCACAGCAGCAACAACTTCCGTAGAAACCCCAACTCAGAATCATCAAATCCTCCTTTTTCTTCACAGTATCAACATCATCTTCCTCCCTTTCCTGGTACTCGATTCAATCATCAATTAACTTTTCTTTCCTCACAATTTTATCTCTCGGACCAACAACAGCAGCCATTTTTCTCATTTTCAGCTCTCACTTCTCTTTCACAGAAACAACAATTCTGAGGCTGAGAACAATTTCTCGACCAAATGATAAGGTTGCCTGTACGGCCATTATTAGGGCACCCCGGATAATGGATATGGGCCACCAATAAATCTCTTTGTATTGTCAGTCCTGGGGAACTGACAAGCTTAATTGTTGACTTTGCTTACAACCTTCTCATACGGACCCGGAATGGCCTCGTTCTTTCGCCGATAGCTTCGCCTTTTTGCTCCAATTGGGATGATTTCCGCTTCTTTTCCTCCGTGCGACTCCAGAGTACCTAATAACTCAAAAGCACGCGTAAAGTACATAATTCACAAGAAAAATAGCAAAGAAAGCATAAACTCTATATAGTAAATACGGTGTATTCTACACCTATCAGACCCACTTTGGCAATAATAGGGAAAGGGTCATAGTACTTAGCTGAGATTTTAAAATTCTTTCTGAGAGAGATAGAGGCTTGTCTGTAAGGTTGCAATTTGAGGTAGACTAAATCCCCCACATCAAAAGATCTTTTAGTCCTCTTTTGATCAGCAAAAACTTCATTCAGGCCTGAGCAACTGACAAGGAGTCCTTAAGAATGTCCAGCATGGCATTCCTGTGTTGAAGATAGTCCTCAACTGCAGCTACACAAGTAGTTAGAGTGGTTGGGAAAGCCAAATGAGAAGCATCATAACCATACAGAGCCTTAAAAGGAGTCATCTTAATACTAGTATGGTAGCTAGTATTGTACCACCACTCTGCAAGTGCCAGCCAGTTTAGCCATTTCTTGGGTTGAAATCCTGTCATACATCTTAGATAATTCTCCAAACAGGCATTAACCCTCTCGGTTTGACCATCTGTCTGAGGGTGATAGGCAGTGATGAGCTTGAGAGTGCTACCCAAATGATGAAAGAGGCCTTTCCAGAAATTACTGGTGAATATCTTGTCCTTGTCAGAGATGATGGAAGCAGGCAAGCCATGTAATCTGAAGATATGATGGAGGAATGCTTTAGCCACTGTGACTGCAGTGTAAGGATGTTTGAGCCCAATGAAATGGTTTTACTTGGTGAGTTTGTCAACTAATACTAGGATAACATCCTTGTGTTCACTCTGGGGAAGACCCTCAATGAAATGCATTGATATATGCTGCCAAGCTTGCTCAGTAATGGGCAATGGTTGTAACAGTCCATCAGGGAGAGTGTGCTCATGCTTATTCCTTTGACAGACATCACAACAAGTTACCATGGAGATAATATCTTGTAATATTTTGGGCCAAACAAAATGAATCTTGGCTTTGTTATAGGTGGCTTGAATACCAGAATGGCCACCAATGGATGATGAGTGTAAGGAAGATAAAATAGAGGATTTAATATTGTTTCCAGTACCTATGTACAATCTTGACTTTTACTTGAGGACCTCATCATGATAGGTGTAGTTAGGAGTTGCAGAAGGTGAGAGAAGCAGCTGAGAAATCGATTGTTGGGCCTTTGGGGTCATTGACATAGCTATTATTGACTTCCTGCATCCAGATAGGTTTGGAAAATGTGATGGCTTGGAGTGTAACCTCTGGATGAGTTCTCCTTGACAAAGCATCATCAACTTTGTTTTTAGTCCCCTTTTTGTATTGGATGTCATAATAAAATCCTAATAGCTTCATCAGCCATTTATGTTGTAGTCCTGTAGTGATCTTATGTTCTAGAAAGAATTTGATGCTCTCATGATCAGTCTTGATGGTGAAGTGATGTCCTTGGAGATAATGCCTCCATTTAGTAACTGCTGACCCTACTGCCATAACCTCCTTCTCATATGTGGATAATGTTAGAGAATTACTCGGTTGAACCCACCAAGCGTTGGTATGTCAAGTTTGGTTGTCATATTTTAGTGAATCAAAACTCATTTAAAGAGTCGCTTGATTATGTACTAGAGTCAACTTCGTATAGGTTAGCTTGAAAGTATTAGGATATGAGACATTACAAGTATTGCGAAGACTTGAAGAAGTGAAGAAGTAAGCATCTACAACGACATCATCATCCTTCCACTTGAGGTTAGTGATATTTGACTTGAACTGTTTCATTCCCTAACGTATCTTTCAAGTCGTCCATATTGAAAACAAAACTGTGAAGCATGAACACTCTAGTTAGACATAGTATTAAGGAATACAATACGAGGTTTATTGCTTATCCAATAAACTTTGTAGATAAGACATCGACATAATCGTTTAAATGCTATTGTGATTATGTATGAGTATGAGGTGAGGATTTCATCCTAGGAAACAATGTTTTTCATGTGTTTTAAGGAAGTAAATTCATGAACTTGTTTTGTGAATCGAAAAGGAAATCGCCAGGCGTTATTGGTATTGTTAACCACTCATGACTTGTTTATGTTCTTGGTAAAACTATTCAGAAAGGCTTAACTTTTGTATTGGTATGACTTTTATTAATGAAACCGATCTTAAGTAATCACCTAAGATGGTATGATTAATTTTTGTGTTATTGCTAAGACCGACTCTGGGTAAAAGGGAACCGATCCTAGTAAGAGGTGCAACCTATCACAAAGGGGAATCGATCCTTGTATGAGGTGCAGCATGTTTTAGCAGAAAGGGGAACCGATCCTATGGACATGTGAAACAAATTCAAGTTAGATACCATATATATGTGGGGAAATGATCTTAGTACCTAGTCAACCGAATTTTGGAAAGCTAGTGTGACTATGCACAAGTACTCACATGGAAGTAGAATGAAACTTGTATTGGTAGAACCGTTAAACCCATGATTGGTGATTGAGTGTTCTTGATCAATCACATAGTTCTTGAAAGTCAGATGAACCAATTCTAAACTTGTTTGGAAGTGTGGTAAATCGGTTTCAAGATTGTAAGCATGAAAGAGGACTTACAAAGTAAGGATGTCGACATACTTTGAACATGTGCAGTAACGCTTATCTTTAATTGTTCAAAGTTATTCCTTATTAGCTAAAGGAAGAGAATCCCAAGATCGAAAAATAAATAAGTTAAAAAATATTTTATTTAATGTTTTTAATTTTTTTTTAGGAAAATGATAATTAGTGTTATGCATTTACTAGTTGGAGATTTTCCAAAGAGATTTTCGGTCAATTATTTGGAGAGAGAGCATTTCAGAATTATGGAAACCGAATTTGGAATATATTGCATATCTTGAGAATATTTTCGGTTTTGGAAATTCCTTGGTGTCCAAACTTCCTTATAAATACTTGAAGTTTGCATTTCGAGTAAACTAATCCTTCGTGATGGCAAACTTCCTCGGTTGTGTTGTTACTGGTGAAGCTTCCTATTCGGAGAGGAGAGTTACGTAATTAGGTGAAATCTCTTACGACCGCTTAGTTTAAAGTTTTCTTTGGGATTGAGAAGCTATATTAGTACCGTTAGTGGAAAACTATATAATTGCGGTTTATCTTGTGTTTTTGATTGATTTGATTGACTAACGATGGTTGAACTTTGGTTGCACCTAGTTTGTTTATGCTTGAGAATCTTCTCTTCGATATAAGATTCACTCAAACTAGTTCGAAGTTTCGACAGGGGATCTTTATTTGTTTGTAGATCTAAAGACGTCTTGTGATAATCCATTGTTAACATACTCCGTTACGTGCGTGATTGATCACAAGAGATTCAAGTTGTTGTGTGCGGGCGTTTATGAAGATGTAAGAAGATTTGAAGACAAAGAAGATATTGAAGATTTCGATTTGGGGTTCATAATCTTTGGTGTGCACAATACATGTTTGATATAGAGAGGATCCAACTATAATCGGTTTATCCTTGTGGTAGATTAGATTGATTAGTTGTGTAGATCGGCATCAATACAATTCTTGGTGATTAAAAGTATTGATTGCAAAATCTTAACAATTACCTTTGGTAGTTTATCATAAGATAGATCTAAGAACTGACGAAGGAGTTTATTGAGATAAACGAGAAGAACCTTTGTCGAACTCACATCACTTGGTTGAGGAGAGTTTCTACCAAACAGATTTGTTGTTCCTTTACTATTTAGAATACGAACCAAAGAAATTGTTCCAAGTACGTGACTTATTCATAAGTTGGAGGCGTGGGAATACAGAGACGGAACTAGGTGAACTATAGGTTTAGTTGATTGGTCTCAAGTATACGAAGTTGGTTTGATTTTGTATAACGGCTTAATCCCGAGAGTATTCCATTGGACAAGGTCCCGAGGTTTTTCTGCATTTACGGTTTCCTCGTTAACAAAATCTTGCGGTATCATTTAATTTATATTTCGCATTATAATTGTTTTATTATAATTAAAGTAAATTACACTTTGTACGTTAACAAGGCACTTGATATCAAATCCTATTGGTTTCGGTTATTACCGTACCTTCATCAATCGAAGACTTTGTTGTTGTATTGTCTCGATCTTGTATTCATAGACGATCACACAAAGTGTATTGGATTTCTCCACTTGTCTTATATAATTATTCACGTGTTACAATTTAGGACTAACCCTAACCCAAGTGGACACCTGTGTTGAAATATTCCTTGAGTGATTGTTGCTCTTATAGGTTTATATACAGTGGGTCTTGTATAGGTTGTGATCAAAAGTTTAAGATTGAGGTATATTTGGGTACCCTCGTCTTTTCAGATAATCCCATTAGTTTGGGACCCAATGGTTTACTATGAAAAGCTATGGGTCTGCCCTCTTGCATCAACACAGCTCCAATGCCAGTATCAGAAGCATCTGTTTCTAGGATAAACTTCCTTGAAAAAGCTGGAAGTATCAGAACAAGAGTAGTTGTCATTGCCACTTTAAGTTTGTTGAATGCCTCTTCAGCTACTGGGGACCAGTGAAAAGCATTTTTATTTAAAAGTTCAGTCAATGGTTTACTAAGAGTGCCATATCCTTTCACAAACTTTCTGTAGTAGCCAGTTAGGCCCAAAAACCCTCTTAATGCCTTGATAGTGGTAGAAGTTGGCAAAGAAGTCATGTAGCTGATCTTTGCAGAGTCAGCTACAACACCCTGAGATGTGATGATGTGGCCCAAATACTCCAGATCAGTTTTTGGAAAACAACATTTGGACAACTTGGCATGTAACTGATGTTGTCTCAAAACAGAGAGTTCAGGGTACCCTCGTCTTTTCAGATAATCCCATTGGTTTGGGACCTAATGGTTTACTATGAAAAGCTATGGGTCTGCCCTCTTGCATCAACACAGCTCCAATGCCAGTATCAGAAGCATCTGTTTCTAGGATAAACTTCCTTGAAAAATCTGGAAGTGTCAGAACAAGAGTAGTTGTCATTGCCACTTTAAGTTTGTTGAATGCCTCTTCAGCAGCTGGGGACCAATGAAAAGAATTTTTCTTTAAAAGTTCAGTCAATGGTTTACTAAGAGTGCCATATCCTTTCACAAACTTTCTGTAGTATCCAGTTAGGCCCAAAAACCCTCTTAATGCCTTGATAGTAGTAGAAGTTGGCAAAGAAGTCATGCAGCTGATATTTGCAGGGTCAACTACAACACCCTGATATGTGATGATGTGGCCCAAATACTCCAGTTCAGTTTTTGGAAAACAACATTTGGACAACTTGGCATGTAACTGATGTTGTCTCAAAACAGAGAGTACTTGTTGAAGGTGAAGTAAATGGGATTCCATTTTAGGACAATATACAAGGATATCATCAAAGAAAACCAACACAAATTTCCTCAAAAATGGTTTGAAGATGTCATTCATGAGTGCATGAAAGGTGGAAGGGGCATTGGTGAGGCCAAAAGGCATGACAAGAAACTCATAGTGACCTTGATGAGATCTGAGTTATGTTTTAGGTATGTCAGATGGGAATAATCTGATTTGGTGATACCCTGATCTGAGGTCAATCCTGGTGAAAACTGCAGAACCGTGTAACTCATCCGATAGATCATCAATTATAGGAATTGGAAATTTATCCTTAATGGTAAGTAGTCAACACAAAACCTCCAGCTATTGTCCTTCTTGACCAATAAAATTGGAAAGGCAAATGGTCTATGGCTTAGTTGGATGATGCCTTGATGTAACATATCTTGAATCAAATCCTCAATAACACTTTTCTAGTACATAGGCACTTATAAGGTCTTTGATTGACTTGGTGTGGAATTGGATTTTAGAGGAATAATGTGATCAAGACTTCTGTGAGGTGATAAGGATGTAGGTTCTGCAAAAACATCTTGAAAAATCTTGCAATAAGGAAGAAATTTGTGGAGGATTTGATATAAGGGTGGGTGTGTCTGAGATTGAAAGTAGTTGAGCACAAATACCATGAGTATTGGTTTGGAAGAATTTATGGACACCCTTATTGATGATTGGTCTCAAACTATGGGGTTTAGAAGTACCAGTGAGAGTAATATGTACACCCTGATGTAGGAAAAAAATACTCAAAGTAGTGAAGTTAAAGAGTACATTACCAAACTGTCTTAGCCAGTCAGCGCCCAACACTATACCACAACCACCCAAGGGAAGCAGTCTGAGATCACCAGAGAATGTATGACCCTGCATTGTCCATTTTAATGACTTGCAGATGCCAGAACTAGAAGTTTGGGCACCATTTGCCACAGTGACAACCAACTGAGTAGTAGGAGTAATAATGCAGTATAGTTGGCTGAATCTATAAAACTGTTGGTACTTCCAGTATCAATAATTATAGAGATATGGTGTTTCTGAAGAAGACCAGGAACTCTAATAGTATCCCCTCTGCTAATACCGGTTAAAGCATGAAGAGAAATTTCCATGCCACTGTCAATTAGAGAATCAGTCTCCTTTTCATGTAGTATGTCCTCTTCAGTGGTGGTATCAGCACTCTCCTCCTCTGCAACTATCCAAAATAGTTGTTGTGTTTTGCAAACATGACCTTGTATATACACCTCATCACAATTGTAGCACAATCCTTGTGTCTTTCTGAGTTTGAGTTGCTCGAAATGGGAGGGTGGGTGGGGTTTTTCTTAGGGATAAGTGGTGGTGGTTTAGGGTTTGTTGGTGGGAGGGCTGATGGCTTTGGGGAAGACTAGATTGGTAGGTTGGTTTTCCCATAGAAAAATAATTGGAGAAAAATTTTGTGGTGGGTTTTGAAGGATTTTGTTGGTGAAGTAAGGAATATTCCTGCAACCTTGCTAGAGTAAACGCTCTCATGAGGGTGGTGGGGTGAAACATTAGAACATTATATTGAATTTCCTCCTTAAGAGCTCCAATGAAGCTCATTACATAATAGCTCTCTGGAAACTTAGGATGAATGCTCATCATTAAGGATCTAGCAACCTCAAATTCATCAAAAAATTAATCTAATGTAGTTGTGTGAGCTAGTTTATTAAACATACCCATAATATTATCGTTTGATGGATTTTCAGAACGAAAACGAGGCATGTTCCTTTAATTCAAACCAGCATAAGATAGATCTATAAGTTTGTAAGTTAGAAATCCACCTCTCTCTTTGCCATCCATCTGCATCGCTGCCATCTGCAACTTTTGAGTCTCCTCTCTAATATTGTGGAGAACAAAAAATCTGTCACACTTCTGAATCCACCCTTTTGGATTAGTTTCATCGAATCTAGGAAAGTCTAGCTTTGAAAATCGATTGTAGTTATTGAAACCCCGATTCTCAGTGAGTTGATTAACAACTGGTACAGTACTTCCCTCTCCTGGTATAGTATTTGATTCTCCATGACCACTTTCTCTGTTGTTTAGATTCTATAATTGTAAAAGCACTTGATTAAGTTGCTCTTTCATTTCCGACACATCTTGATTCACCTTATCCAACTGAGTTTGTTGTTTTCTCTGTGTATCCTGTAAATCCTTAATAGCTTGAACTCCTTGTCCTCCCATGGTGACAGGATCGATCGGCTCTGATGCCAATTTTTTAATATTGAACAAATTAAACAACAGATGAATCGAAAATGGTAACTCTGATTCGAAAATCAGCTTGAGAACTAAGTTCTTAAAGAATTCAATTATTGATAATCCTTACAGCCGCCTCTCCTACACCACTAATAGGGCAAAACTAAACAAAACATGATTCAATCCTCACACGACACATGTGTGAATCCTAGGGGATAAAAATATAAAAGGTAAATAAAAGTGTTTATGGGTGAAAACTATTTCTGCTGGTTTTGGTAATTTGAGGTGTGTGGATGAGAAATGAATCTAAACCCTAAAAAAATGCACTGCACGGGAGTGCTTTTGATTCGAGAGATCAATCTGTACAATTATGGCCTAAACCAAGAAATGGCCGTTCCAGACTTGCTTCGGTCACAAAGTAAATGAGATGGGGTTGATCTTAGGGAGGGAAGCGAAGAAGGTGTTGAGATTGTGAAGGTATTGGTTGTTTATGACTTGAATCAGAATACTGATTTCTGAATACGAATGACAACACTTAGTTTATGTGCTTGTCTGTGTTTTTTGGAAAATAGGCAAAGGACCTATTTATACAAGTCATGGAGCGCAAACCCTCATCTCGTAGGAAGTGGAAGAAGTTGAGTGATGGAGTAGTGGGGTCGTGTGGGTGATTGCACGATCACGTCTTGGCCCACTTCTCCCCTCATCACTAACCGTCCATGTCTTCCTGACACGTTCTTGTGATGGCGCGTTGCACGCTGCACGTTGTAAACCGCCAGACCAATACCCCAGTAAGTATCCCCCCAGTTTGTGACATGCTTGATGTCTCGATTGTGTGGATCGTGGGACCAACATAAGGTAGCATACGGTGCTAGGTTAAATAACTAAGTTATTTGGGAAATCGATATTTATGAAATATCGTGTGTATTCTATACATGTAATGCATCGAATATATTCAGCATGTATGAAGCATCGCTATTTTAAGGCTTAACGGAGTAAGTCATGATCAAGCGTCTTAAAATAGCATCACGTCCAACCATCTTGATTGATAGTTTGGAGGCTGCATGAGCGATCCTTGCTTTGGCCGATCACTCTATGTGGAAGAGTGGCGGACGGTGATCATGGGGATGCTTCATTAGTCACTTAACTCCTAGCCAGGGCTGACCAATCAAGTGGTAGAGTTAGGCCGACGAGATGATCTTGTGACGCTCATCTGCGACCGTTGATAGAGTTTAGGATTTTGAAGAGGTGCGCAAGCATCACTCTTCAAGCTTGGTCGAAACCAAGAATGGGAGGTGTTTTAGGCGGGACCGACTGGGCATGCGTGTAGACGGCTTGCCGGTGTACACGTCACGTGCCACTTGTCCCATGAAAGTGTGATCTAAGCCACTCAATTTGTGAGCAAATAGGAGCGGGCCGAGATTGATTTGCAACAGAAATCCCATGCCGCAAAAGAGTTGGAAACCGCGTGACATGCCTACTTTCGGGCGCGCGTTTCGATACGTCCTGCCATGGTTGTCCTTGGTTGATCGGTCATGCGTGTAGATGGGCTCACGGTGATCATGTTGACATGCTCGGGACCTTTTAAGTCTACATCTACACTCTCCGTCCAAGCTTGCGAAGATGGACGCTCGTGATTGATTAGCGACACATGTAACATGCTGCAAACCCTAATTAGGGTTTTGGATCGGTCGTGTGTACACGACTTCAACCTAACGGTTTGGCAAGCTATGCTCCTCCTTTGAGGAGGCCGATCATGTGGGGCCCATATTGAGCCGGTGGTGATCATGTGTGTACCTGTCCCACGGTCATAGGCTTTATCTAAGCCATCCAAAATGCGGTGAAATTGGATGGTCGTGATCAATTTAAGACACTAGTGGATTTTCTTGTGACTTAAAGCATCACGCTTGGTGAAATTTGAGCAAGCGTTTGCTCCTCCCCAGCTAGGTCGTGAGAAGGTCGGTCGGGTAAGTAGAAGAGGGTCCGCCGGTGTGCGGAACAACGCTTGTCCAACCGGCCATGGGACGATCTATGTTGTCCAACCATCTTTGGCGAAGTTGGACTACCAGCGCGATATATTTGAGGCCGACATTGGCGGTCTTATGCGCACGAGATTTTCCAAGCTTCTCACACCAGCCCAACCATCCTACTTAAGGCTAGCGTTCGGTGGTTGTTTGTGAGCATGGCTTGTGTTCGACCGACCAGGGCATAAACGCAGACTACTGGGTGGTCATTGTGGTGGTAGCCTGCTCTGCCGAGGATCATCTAGGGTTTGGTTAAATTGCGGCCAACTTGTGTGGTCGTGATCGTTTCGAGGCCCGATTTGGACGGTCTAGATTTTCCTTAAGGAAATTAAGCATGCTCACATGGAATATACCGAGCCAAATCATGCGTTAATTGATTATTTGGGATTGTTGTTGCACGCACCATTCTAGGTGAATTCTGTGTATTTATTGAATTGCTTCAAATAAATAAAGTGAAGAGGTTTTGCACTCATCACTTCTTTAATCAGCTTTCCCTTTGCAGGGTGACAAAACGTAAAAATAATGGATTTACAATTTTAGCCCCTGAACTAAAATCCACCATCAACATTAAGTCCCCTGCCTAGCACATAATGGTTGCATTATTGTGTGGTAGGCATTAGATGATGACAAATAAAGATAAACTTAAGAGACAAAGTTAGATGTTACCAGGAGAGACGGGTCGTCCTGTCATTGGAGCATGTCACGTTCAAGAGGCGTCCAGGCAAGCATTCCCATAGCATGATGTCGGTCTTTCCTGCTTCGATCGACCTTGCTATGCCTCGCCTCGATCGAGAGCTCACTTTGTGCTTGCTCTCGCTCGAACGTCGGTCTTGCTTGCTTTGATCGACCTTGCTATGCCTGTTTCGGTCGAGAGAATGCTTCGGTCAAGAGTCGGCCCTGTGCTTGCTTCGAGCGTTGGATTTTCGGTGCTTGCTTCGCTCGAACGTGGGCTGATATGCATGCTTCGCTCGATCGTGGGGATGTGCCTAATCGACGGACTGTTGCGCCTGCTTCGTTCGTGGGGCTACTGCGCCTGCTTCGATCAAATGAGGGGTCGTGCATGGTCTTCCACGGTCACGGAAGCATGCTTCACTGGCCGTGGTCATGTGCTAGACCTTTTCTTTTTCATATACATACTCCGGCTCTAACCATTAATACCTGATTTCTCCATACTAAATACTGAATCTTTTCCACTTTGTTTAATTGTAGTTGTTTGAAAATGAACAAAGAGGATCATGTTAAGATATCATCTGGAGATAATGCTTCTGAAGCGAGCGTTGAAGCAAGCTTCTTCAGGAGAGAGCGTTGAAGCAAGGTTCTTTAGGAGAGAGCATTGAAGCAAGCTTCTACTGGAGCGATCGTTGAAGAGGCTTCCTTTGGAATGAGTGTTGAAGCAAGCTTCTGCTGGAGGGAGCGTTGAAGCAAGCTTCTTCAGGAGAAAGCGTTGAAGCGGTTTCTGCTTCAGTTTAACTCCCCCTTGCAAATTACATGCTTCTTGATTGACCACCTCTCTTGTGCTGAAGAAATCCTTGACTGACGGTGAAGGAACTTCATGCTGATCCTTAGTCCCAAACGTGATTTACATGGTTCTCTGTCCATAGTGGTTGTTGTTATGGTGAAGCTCGAACAATGGTTCTTAGATGTAGCTGTGATTAGAAGAGATTGGAAGGAAGAGGCGTGACAGCTACGGGCACGAACTTGGCAGTCTTCATATAGTGGCAGATCTCGTATCGTTATTAGAGGGAGAAGTTAATTCTTGATATTGCCTCATGGAATGAAAAGGAGGGAGATTGTCCCCTACCCACGAGTATCCTCTGAGCCTTCGACTTGATAGATGTTGTCATGCTGGGTTCATGATGCCGTCTTTACGTCTGCGTGCGTTGTGTTTCATAGACGTTTAGGAATATCACTAACCTTTGACAACACGTCTGCTTTCTTGAGTATATCATTGTCTTTGGACATCTTGGAATGATAGCGTTCTTGCATCTCTCTAAATTCACCATCTTTGAGATGGGAAGTGCTAAGCAATCCCCAGTCATACTCCTTTGCCATTACCATCTTTGGATCGTGTCTTTGAGGAGTAGAGAAGTTCCTCTTAAGTCCCGGGTGCAATCTCAGACGAAATTCTGAAAGCGTCTCTCATTGATGCTTCGCCGAAGGCTGCATATAAAATATCTTGGATGTTGTTTCATCATTGTGGCAATGCGTGCATGCGGCACTCGAGTTGGAGTTGACGCGCAGATGTTGTATCTCGGTGGTTTTCCTCTTACTCTTCAAATAAACCGCTTACAAAAGGTCAAGGTTGTATTTCCCTTGGTGAAATATATGCTTCCACGAACATCGTGAGGCTCTTCATTACTGGTAGGCTTATTGTTTCTAGCAGGGCAGGTGCTGTCGCAACTGAGCGTTTGGCAGCTTCACGGAGTTCAGAGGATGTCTAAAAGTGCTGGTTTTTTTTTAACAAAGCATGATTGACAGGTACCGCCCTATTGATGTAATTACACCTTGAGGTGTCGGCTCGATAGATCCGAAGATGTCCCGGCCCGCTCTCGTCCGGCCGACATAATAGGCGAACCCTTTGTGATGATTTGAAGATAACAATATTTGTTGAATCTTCCAAACGCTTCTGTTGTAATGTTTTCCCATGAAGCTTTGGAGCTCCGTCGCCTGGTTGTCATGGCAGGTGCATTGTGAGGATAGCTTGAGTCTTGATTTGACTACTATATCATCCACGTAGTCTTCAATTTGCTTATGCATCATGTCATGGAAGATTGTCGTCATAGCGTTGATACGTCGCACAGGCATTCTTCAAACCAAATGGAATTACGGTATAATAAAAGTTTCCAATAGGGGTTTGAAAAGTCTGTCTTACTTGCATGCTTATACATCCTTATCTAGTTGTAGCCGTTACATCCATCCATGGAGGAGAACATGCCATGTCCGCTAGTGGCGTCTACTAACATGTCGATGTTAGGGTGGAAAATCGTCTTTGTGGCGCATTTGTTCAAGTCTCTGAAATCCACGCAACACCGGATCTGTTCGTTTTTCTTTTTCACTGGATCCACATTAGCTAACCAGGTCGGATGATGAATGGGTTTGATGAAGCCAGCAGCTAGCAACTTCTGAATCTCAGTCTTGATTTGCTCTTCCTCCTCGTGCCTGAATTGCTTCGGAGACTGTTTGATCGGCTTGGATCCGTGTATGACATATAGATGATGGATGACCGATTTTTCATCTAAACCGAGCATTTCTTCATACGTCCAAGCAAATATGTCCTGATATTCTTTGAGAAGTTGGACGAGCTTTGTGCGTTTATCCGTGGACAAAGTTGAGCTGATGGAGATAGGCATGGGAGATTCTTCATTTCCGATATTAATGATTTCGAGCTCATCAGTCGTGGAGTTAGTGCCGTCTTGCAGATGTCGTGGAGCATCCAACACCTCTTCTTGTGGCTCGTCGTTTTTGTAGCATTCAACTGGGCGGGGAGACTGGGCATCAGTCTCCCTCTTAGTTTGAACGTGGGTCGCTGCTTTATCGGATGAAGAAGAATGCATTGTCAGCAAAGATGCATCGTGAGGATATGCAAGTCGGTCCTCCTCCTGGATTGACGCCCACGTGGGGAGTGGGATGTAATGAACTTTGTATGGTTATTCTCATGAGCTTCTCTTGGTTCAAATAACTCCACTCCACATATTGGTGCGTAAGGAGACAACGATGCGGGGAATATGAACGACTTCTTTATTCAAGATAGTCTTCGGCACCGATGATAAATCGAAGGGACAATCCTATTGTCATGAATCCACGGTCTCCCCAGTATCATATGGTAGTCCGGCTCCTTTTCTATGACTTCGAATTTCATATTTGACTGGACGGGCCCTACAGATAAATTCAGACTGACATACCCGTACGTGTTGGTTTGGTTTCCTTCAAAGTCTGTCATCGTGGTAGGATGCCGTACGATCTTACATGAGCGAACCTTGCCGTCCCGAGAGTCTTGAGAGTAATCACATTCGAAGACGCTCCCGTGTCGATGATGGCCCTCTTGAACTCGAATCCTTGATGCGCAGAACATGTAGGACCCGTTGTGACCTTCCTCCGCTATCATGTCGTCAGTAAATATGACATTATTCATGACATATCTGGTGTCTTCGAGATTTCTGGACGCAAAGGAGCTAAATGTACGTCTAGGGCTATCTGGTTGATTGCAGCAAACGTCTCCACCTGCTGATTCTTCGAGATGTGTAAAAGTTTGCATAAACTTTCCACTATAGAATCCGCTTCCTGATCCACTGGCCTCTGGTTCATAGTGAAACTATTAACTCGAGGAGGATCGCTGCGAGGATCAGTCCCCAGTGTAGAAATCTCTGTGACAGGAGAACTGTTCTTATCTGATGTCATCTCGATGAGAAGATCGAGTATGTCGTTTATCCCTTATTTGATCAGGTCCACATTTCTTTCCGAACTTTTGACTTCGTGCATTTGAGGGATTCCGCTAAGATCCGTCGCAAGTAGAATCATCCCCGAGGCCAACCATCCTTTTTGAAAATCTTGAGATTGCAACCGAGAGATTAATATCCTACTATGGTCGCCAATTGTTTATGGGTGAAAACTATTTTTGTTGGTTTTGGTAATTTGAGGTGTGTGGATGAGAATGAATCTAAACCCTAAACAAATGCACTTTGCACGGGAGTGCTTTTGATTCGAGAGATCATTCTCGTACAGTCCGCCTAAACCAAGAAATGGTCGTTCCAGACTTGCTTCGGTCACAAAGTGAAGGAGATGGGGTTGATCTTAGAGAGGGAAGCGAAGAAGGTGTTGAGATAGTGAAGGTGTTGGTTGTTTATGACTTGTATCAGAATGGTGATTTCTGAATACGAATGACAACACTTGGTTTTCTGTGCTTGTTTGTGTTGTTTGGAAAATAGGCAAAGGACCTATTTATACAAGTCATAGAGCGCAAACCATCATCTCGTAGGAAGTGGAAGAAGTTGAGTGATGGAGTAGTGGGGTCGTGTGGGTGATTGCACGATCACGTCTTGGCCCACTTCTCCCCTCATCACTAACCGTCCATGTCTTCCTGACACGTTCTTGTGATGGCACGCTGCACGCTGTAAACCGCCAGACCAATATCCCAGTAAGTATCCCCCCAGTTTGTGACATGCTTGATGTCTCAATTGTGTGGATCGTGGGACCCACAGAAGGTAGCATACGGTGCTAGGTTTAATAACTAAGTTATTTGGGAAATCGATATTTATGAAATATCGTGTGTATTCTATGCATGTAATGCATCGAATATATTCAAAGCATGTATGAAGCATCGCTATTTTAAGGCTTAACGGAGTAAGTCACGATCAAGCGTCTTAAAATAGTATCACGTCCAACCATCTTCAAGTGATCGTTTGGAGGCTGCATGAGCGAGCCTTGCTTTGGCCGATCACTCTATGTGGAAGAGTGGAGGATGGTGATCATTGGGATGCTTCATTAGTCTCGTAACTCCTATCCAGGACTGACCAATCAAGCTGGTAGAGTTAGACGGACGAGATGATCTTGTGATGCTCATCTGCGACCGTTGATAGAGTTTAGGGTTTTGAAGAGGTGCACAAGCATCACTCTTCAGCTTGGTCGAAACCAAGCATGGGAGGTGTTTTTAGGCGGGACCGACCAGGGCATGCGTTTAGACGGCTTGCCGGTGTACACGTCTGTACCTCACCTGTCCCATGAAAGTGTGATCTAAGCCACTCAATTTGACAGCAAAGAGGAGCGGCTAAGATTGATTTGTGTAAATCCCATGACGCAAAAGAGTTGGAAACCGCGTGACATGCCTACTTCGGGCGCGCGTTTTGAGACGTCCTGCCATGATTGTCCTTGGTTGATCTGGTCATGCGTGTAGATGGGCCACGGTGATCATGTTGACATGCTCGGGACCTTTTAAGTACATCTACACCCTCCGTCCAAGCTTGGGAAGATGGACGCTTTCGTGATCGATTAGCGACACATGTAACATGCTGCAAACCCTAATTAGGGTTTTGGATCGGTCGTGTGTACACGACTTCAACCTAACGGTTTTGCAAGCTATGCTCATCCTTTGGGGTGGCCGATCATGTGGGGACCACATTGAGTCGGTGGTGAGCATGTGTGTACTGTCCCACGGTCACAGGCTTGATCTAAGCCATCCAAACATGCAGATGAAGTTGGATGGTCGTGATCAATTTAAGACATTAGAGGAATTTCCTGTGACCCTTAAAGCATCACGCCGGCCGAACTTCGAGCAAGGGTTTGCTCCTCCCTGGCTAGGTCGTGAGAAGGTCGGTCAGGTAAGTAGAAAGAGGGCCGCCGGTGTGCAGGACAACGCTTGTCCAACCGGCCATGGGACGATCTATGCCGTCCAACCATGCCGGCAAAGCCGACGGCGCGATGTTTCGGACCGACATTGGCGGTCTTGTGCGCACGAGCTTTTACAAGTCGCTCCACACTATCCCAACCATCCTACTTCAGAGCTAGCGTTCGGTGGTTGTTTGGGAGCATGGCGTGTGTTCGACCGACTAGGGCATAAACGGGGCCGCTGGTGGTCATTGTGGTGGTAGCCCATCCCCGCCGAGGATCATCTAGGCGGTTAAAGTGTGCGGCCAACTTGTGTGGCCGTGATCGTTTCGAGACTAATTTGGACAGTCTAGATTTTCCTTAAGGAAATTAAGCATGCTCGATCGGCTAACCAAAAGCGTTGATGCGAGACTCTGTCGAGAGTGACGTAGAGTTCGTGTGGGTATTTCATGCATGCCTCAATATTTACACGGAGAGTCATGCTACTCTGCTGAGAGTGAGCACTCAGTCGTCATGTCATGTCAATGATGAGAGTTCGGGTGAGAACACAACATGGAAAATACCAGCAAATCATGCGTTAATTGTTAATGCTAGTAAAATTCTGAGAATATTTGGGATTCTTGTTGCACGCACCATTCTAGGTGAATTTGTGTATTTATTGAATTGCTTAAAATAAATAAAGTGAAGAGGTTTTTTGCACTCATCACTTATTTAATCGATTTCATTTTGCAGTGGTGACAACACGTAAATATAATGGTTTTACAATTTTAGCCCTGAACTAAAATCCACCATTAACAAAAATATAAGAATGGATGAAGGCATCCCAGGTTCAAATAAGTATAACCCTTCTATTAGGCAACCACATGACAGACCCCTCCCCCTAAGATTTGCTGGGAAACTTCTAAAAGGATTTTTGGACCCATTTTTTTTACTCTAACTCTCATATATATATATATATATATATATATATATATACATACAATTTTAAGATTCTAAGATTATGCCAAACAGTATATGGACTTTAAACCAAAATATTTTATGAATCCTAGGAATTTTAACCGAGTTACCAAACACACAAGAGATTCACATGAATTCCAGAATTTTTAATCCCATGAGATTATAAATCCTAAAAATTGTGAATTCTGCAAACAACCCCACCATAAACAAAATTTGGGTACTAAAAATGCAACATTTCAAATGTTGCCTATGCCCATAGTGACTTTGTAAGTGAATCTTCATAATTCGTAGTCATCAGTGACGGAAATAGAGGTGTTGGTGCAATAGGTTACATGACCAATCACCCAATAAACAAACATAGTGACCTCTGAAGAGATGATCAAGAGGTTCCATAAGGAGAAAAACATCTCTTTTCTAAACCTTCTAGTTACTAGTTACAAGAACAAGAAGAATGTGAATCTTATAAAGGTATCTTCTTTCGCAAAGTATACATTAAATAATTGGAAACACATACTTCCAAGCCTAATTGAGGTAAAGGAGAATGGTGAGAGCTCTGTGAATCGGTGAATCGGCGATTAACTAGGCTCCAACTCATAAAATTCTTCAGGTATTATTTTTCGATTTCTGTGTGATTCCATCATTAATTTAGGTGCTCAGTTATCAAATCTGATGATTGGTGTTCTTAAAAATGGTGGATCTTATCATTAATCATTAATTCTATGTAAAATTCTATTGAAACCCGATCAGAAATGGATTCTCAATCGAGACCGAATCTGATTAATCCAAATTTTAGCAAATCTTTTGATGATACAACAATTCCTACCATGTTTATACCTGATGAAGAGATAGATTAATGTATAGATGAATGGAAATTTAGTCTTATTGGCAGATTATACTTTGTAAAACTAAAGATGAAAACATCTGAAGAATCATTAAGACAACAATGGAAATTGAAAGGTAACCTCCAACTTATTCCTCTTGGAAAAGGTTTTTCATTATTAAGCTTGATAACTTTGATGATAAAAGTTATATCTGGAAAGGTCTCTGGATTGTTGAAGCTTAAAATCTTAAACTAAGAGCTTGGGAACCAAATTTCATTCCAGAGAATCAATAATCTACTTCAGCTTTTGTATGGGTAATGTTTCCTGGTCTTAGTATTGAATTGGAAAGAGAATATCATTTAATAGATGGGAAATAAGATTGGCAGAGCTATTAAAGTTGATGAAACAACTCTAAAGAAGGAAATTGGATACTATGCAAGTGTTTTGGTGGAAATAGATTTAGCCAAATTTATTCCAAGTAAAATTTGGGTTGAATCCAAGTATAAAAAGTTTGAACAAGCCATTCAGATTCCAAAGTTACCCAAATTTAATAACCATTGCCAGGTGATTGGACACCTAGTAGCAGAATGTAGAAGTAAAAGAAATGGTTCATCAACAACAATTCCAATTCAAGATCCAATAATGGAACAACCTAAGAAAAAGTGGAGACCAAAAAAACCTCAAGAGGGTGTTGGTTTTGATATTTGCTTTCCAGAGAATGTTGCTTCCACTCCTTCTGACTCAAATGTGAATAACCTCACTAATGCTGAAACTACTCCTCAACAAAGTGATCCTTCTTCTGGTAGATTTCATATTCTTCAAGAACCTCAAGAATTATTCACATGGACTTTAGAATCTCATGTGGAATTTCCAATACTTTCAGTTGATAAGCTTTTAAACTTGAGTTACAATACTCCTAGTATCACAAATGTGGTTAACTTACTACCACTAATTGAACCTGCTATTAATGCTTCTACATCAAGTGTTCAAGAAATTCTGGCTCAAGGGAAGGATAAAAATGCTCAAAAAGAAAAAGTTGTAAAGCCTAATGTAACTACAAGAAAGCAAGCAGCTAATTCAAGCACTGGGAATAAAGTTAAAGATGTTGGAATTATTGGCAGCAAGAAATTTTAGGGTAAGAGAAGTCCAAAGGCTTCTCAAACTCATTCTTCTCAATGAGAATAGTTTTCTAGAATATCATGGGCTTAAGAAGATTACAAGCAAATCGATAAACTCGAGAAGTTTAGTTTCATCTTTTTGTCCTTCCTTAATTTGGTTAGCGAGAACCTAAAATAAATGTGAAAGCAGATACTATAAAGAAGTTGAGATTAGCTGGAATAAAGAACAAAGTTATACATAATTCTTCCGAGAGTAACAAAGGAAATATTTGGCTATTGTGGAGCTCTGCAATTTCAGATCCAAAAGTCATTTCAAATACTAAACAAGAAATCACTGTAGAAGTGGGAGACTCAATAATCACAGGAATTCATGCAGCAAGTTTGGCAGTTGAAAGAAGAGAGTTGTGGAGCACTTTGGAAGAAATTAATTCCCTAAACAAACCATGGTTAATCATTGGAGACTTTAACGATGTCCTAAGTATTGAAGAGCTCAATGAGAATAGTTTTCTAGAATATCAAGGGCTTAAGAAGATTACAAGCAACTGATAAACTGAGAAGTTTAGTTTCATCTTTTTGTCCTTCCTTAATTTGGTTAGCAGAACCTAAAATAAATGTGAAAGCAGATACTATAAAGAAGTTGAGATTAATGGAATAAAGAACAAAGTTATACATAATCCTTCCGAGAGTAGCAAAGGACATATTTGGCTATTGTGGAGCTCTGCAATTGAGATCCAAAAGTCATTTCAAATACTAAACAAGAAATCACTGTAGAAGTGGGAGACTCAATAATCACAGGAATTCATGCAAAGCAAGTTTGGCAGTTGAAAGAAAGAGAGTTGTGGAGCACTTTGGAAGAAATTAATTCCTTAAACAAACCATGGTTAATTATTGGAGATTTTAATGATGTCCTAAGGATTGAAGAGAAAAAAGGTGGTAGAAATCCTTTAATAATAGCAATGCTAGAGTTCAATAATTGTGTTCATAATTGTGAGCTCATTCAATCTCCAAAAACTGGATTGGAATATTCTTGGTGCAACAATAGAGCAGGAGCAAAAAGAATAGTATGCAATTTAGATAGAGCTTTTTACAACACTAAATGGTTAGAACAAAATCCAAGTTGGGGTTACAAGGTGGGAGCAAAAGGTGTTTCTGATTGTGGGTATCTGTGTGGTGCAAATGCAGCTATTCCAAAGCCACCAAACATTCCCTTTAGAGCTCTCACAGTTTGGTTAGAACATGATGGATTCCTCAAACTGATAGAAGAATTTTGGAAGCAGCCAATTGTTGGAAATCCTGGTTTTGTATTCTTAACAAAACTCAAAAGGTTGAAGCAAATTTTAAAAGATGGAATTGGAATGTGTTTGGAGATGTTAATCATAAACTCCGGTTATGAGAAAAATGTATTGAAGAAGCTTTAGAATCGATGCAAATCCAAGTGACATAAAATTATTGAACAATCTTGTCACTGCCTAGAGGCATACAAGAAGTTCTTTCTCAAAGAGAAAAATGAAATAGCAAAGCAGAAATCAAGAGTCAAATTGATGAAAGAAGGTGCTTCCAACTCAAAATATTTTCATGTAAAAATGAAAATCAGACAAGTCCAAAATTTTATTGTTGAACTAGAAAATAATGAGGGCAATATAATATCAAGTCAACAAGATATCTCTGAAGTTCTTGTAAAGCAATTTGAAGACAAATTTAAGTTCCAGCACACTCATACAGTGGATGGTATTTTTGATGTAATTCCAAATCTTGTTCATGTTGAAGATAATCAAATGTTAGAACTTATTATCTTTTCAAGAAAGAATTATCTGGTGAAATTTGTCATATGCGTATTCTATTTATAGTATGTCGATCTATAAATGGCTGCAAAAGTCTTGCAAGAATTTGAAAAAATCATAAAGAATTTCCTATGGTCTGGAGACTCAAATGTAAGAAAAATTATTACATTAAAAGGGGACAAGGTTTGCTCTTCCCTATCTGAAGGTGGTTTGGGTATTAAAAGGCTACAGATTCTCAATAAAGCTTTGCTTATGAAATCATGCTGGAAAATTCAAAATGGAGAAGAAGAATGGACCAAATTCTTTAGAGCTAAATATCAGAACAAGGAAGGAAAATGGATCTCATATTACAAAAACTCATCCATTTGGCCTGGAATTAAATGGGTCCTCTCTAAAGTAATCGCTAGTTGGTGATGGTAAAAACATATCAGTGTGGAAGGATGCTTGGGTAAAAGAAAAGCCTCTATGTGAATTATTTCTAGAAAATGTGGTGATGTTCAATCAACCAAAATTAAAAGTATCAGATTTCCTGCATAATGGTGAATGGACAATTCCTCCAGAATTCTCTAGTTTCTTTGGAGCAAATGATCTTCTAGTGGTGGATAACAAAGGAGATAGGAGGATCCGGTGTGGAACTACTACGGGTAAATTTTCTCATTTTACGCAATTGAACTAATAAGGAAAAAATATCCAACATTACAGTGGACAAAACATGTTTGGCATAATAGTATACATCCCAAGCGTCTCCGGTAATGTATGGAAACTAGTAAGGAAAGTAGTTCCATCGAGATGATAACATGAAAAGAAGGAAATTCAAACTAGCATTTAGATGCCATTTCTACAAGCAAGATGAAGAGAATTTAGAACACATTCTTTGGTTTTGTAACTTTAGTGAAATTATTTGGAAGTGGCTAGGAGGGATTTTTAATTTTCTCAATCTAAAATCTCGGAGGATATTCTAAATTATGCACAATCAAAGAGTCCTGCAGTTGAAAGAAATTTTGAGAAATGCAGGCTTTCATCACAATGAAGGAAATATGGTTCTTAAGAAACAAAGTGGTGTATGAAAATGCTTCAGCAGATCAAGATTTTGTGAAAAGAAGAGTAGTGAAATTTACTAATGACAGTGACTGCATAATGAAACAAACAATGTGGAACTCTACATATGACCTGGAAGTTATTAAGTTCTTGATCTCGGATGCGGGAAAGTTAAAACTTTCAGAGTTAAAGAAATCTTCTTCCCAAAAAAAAAAAAAAAAAGAATCAAATCTGTTTTGATGTGATGGGGCATCAAAAGGCAAGTTGTGCGAGGCTCGGACAGGCCAGCGTAAAGCCTATGTTCTACTCTTAGGAGATATTCTCTAGTCGACCGGTACTTACTTTTGGAAAAGACTTTGGATTTGGATTTGGGGCATCAAAAGGCAATCCTGGTCAAGTCCGGTTTTGGATTTATAGGGAGAGACTCGGAATGGAGAAGTACTAATAGCCGCCTCGGGGTATGGGCATTGCAACAAATTTTCTTGCTTGAAGTAATGGCGTCTTATGTGCGGTGAGTGGGCAATTTCTAAAGGCTTACTTAATGTCTGCTTTAGATCAGATTCAAAAGCAACTATTGCAGCATTTATATCAGGAAATCTTCCTTGGATTGCTATCACCAGATGGAACAACATTTGTGCTAAACTTCAATGGGAGTTCATTCACAGCTTCAGAGAAATCAACTTCTCTGCAGACTCATTAGCAAAAAAAGGGAGCAAACCTCAATAAGGGAGAATATTTACTATACACTGGGAAACCTCCTTTCCTTAAAAAAATTAGAAATTCCTCTTTTCATATTTTGAACCATTTTTTGGGGACCATGGTTTTTTTGTGGGGGACCATGATTCTATTTTAGGCAAGACATTATAAGTAATCCTAAGTCACCCCTTATCTAAATATTTTTCTTAATTCCAAACTTACCCTCCTTAATTAAATGTGTTAGTTTAATGATTAGTTAGTTATTAGTTAATGATTAGTGATTAGTATGATTAGTAATGATTAGTTACCATTAAGAAGTTCTATTACAAAAAAATGGAAAATTTTCTTTGCAAGAATTTTTTTTTCTTTTTTCGATTAAGTTCGGTTTATCCAAATTTATGACCAAAAACGAACTTAGTGATAAGTGATTATTATGATTAGTATGAATAGTAATGATTAGTTACAGTAAGAAGTTCGGTTACAAAAATTTGAAATTTTTCCTTGCGATCAAACCGAACTATATATTTGGTGTGACCATTAAATAGTTCGGTTAGGAAATGTTTTTTGCAACAAACCAGAACTACAAGGTTGAGATGGGAAATGTTTTTAACTAACCGAACTACAACGTTCGGTTGGGAAATATTCTTAGCAACAAACCGAACTAAGGTTCGGTTGGGAAATGTTTTTTTGACAACTAACCGAACTACTAGGTTCAGCTTGGGAAATGTTTTTAGCAACAAACCGAACTAAGGGCGGTTGGGAAATGTTTTTGCAACTAACCGAACTACTAGGTTGCCAGAAATGTTTTTTTAGCTTACCAACCGAACTACTAGGTTCGGTTGGGAAATGTTTTTACTAACTAACCGAACTACTAGGTTCGATTGGGAAATGTTTTTAACAACTAACCGAACTATTAGGTTCTACTGAAATGTTTTTTGCTACAAACCGAACTAAAGTTCGGTTGGGAATCTTTTTTGCGAAATAGCCGAACTGTTCTTCATGTTCATCATTTCCATTAGGTTCGGTTAGTTCGACAAAGTTTTCACATAATTCCTAGCCAACTCTCTCTCCGCAACTTCCATTTCAACTCATTTGATGGTTAATACTCACTTTTCAACGAACGAGGAACGCCAAGGAAAGAAAGAGAGAAGTGAATAAATTTTTTTTTTCAAAACTAAAAATTTCGATCCCCCCGTTTTTGTTTTTGGTTAGTAGATTCATTTAGATTAGATATATATGATTAGATTTATATAGTTATTATGTTAGTTTTTATTTAAATTAAAATAAAAGGATAAATATGTATTTACCAATTTTAGGACACCCTTATAAGTATAGGAGTTCATTTTTAATAAGACCATGGTCCCCAAAACCACAATTCCTAAAAAATTATCTCCATATTT